>LBNU01027465.1:61228-93688 GCA_014162995.1 Artemisia annua | reverse complement strand
TTTCTAAGTCAATTTTAGTATTATTAGTAATTTAAATTAGTTAATTAGTTAATTAATAAGTAATTAGTAATTAATTAATATTAAATTCAGAAAAAGACAAAAAGACATATTTTTAGTTTTTATATCATTTTCAAGTTATTTTAGAATTTTTAAAAATAAATTTTCATTTTCTTAGTTTTATTTATTATTATATTATATTTAGTTTAATTTAAATATATTTATAAGTAATAAATAGTTTTAATTAATATTAAATAATAAAATAATCAAAAATAATAATTTTCTTTCTAATTTAATTTTCTTTTCATTTTAAGTTTGTAAAAGTTGCATTTTTACCCCCTGTAGTTTATTTTTGCATTTTCCCACTTTCCCAGTACGCATTTAGGTTTTTAGGATTATTTGCATTTTGTGTTTGTTAATACTGTTCCATTATCATTTCAAGCAATCATTAGTGTAAAATCAAATCCAAATCATTATCTTGTTACTATTCCTAAATCACTCATTCCCAGAACGTTTCCAAAATACAATTTCAACCTCGTCGGAATATAACGACCCGTGAGTACACTGTGCTCACACCGGATCATTAATTGATCACTCTCTCCCTCATTTGACTTAGTTGACCACACCTAGTTGACTGGTTAGTTTGGGAGGAGTCAAAGGATCAAATCAGATTCAACTTTGAGATTTTGTTCTTGATTTTCAAAACTTTTTGCAAACACACAATTTAATCAAATAAGCTCAAGTAAGCTGATAAGCTCACAAGAGCTTTTACAAACATGACAACAACAAGAAATAGCAACAACAACAGCAAACAAAGAACATGAACAACAGCAAGATCAAACTTAATAAAATCAAACAAGCTGAGCTTAAGAACAATCAGCAGCAGTAGCAGTCCAAAAGAAGCCAAAGTAAGGCACAAATTAAGCCACTAAATAAGCAGTACGGGGAAACCTAAAAGCTATGTCCTAAAGACAACCTAGGGTGCTATCCAAATCAACAAAAATTTGACAGTAAGGTCAAAAATTTACCAAGATATCATTAAAAGAAAATGGGTCAGATCTGGTGAAGGGCAGAAACTTGGTCAACAGTGAACTTTGTGATTGATTTTCAACAACTAAATGGATTCTAAACTTGTATTTTCTTTTTGATAATGTTACACAGGCTGCCAAAGATCTCAAAACCACAAATCTCATTCAATTCCAAGCAAGATTAAATCCTAGAGAGGCCTAAGAATTCTGTCCTATTTTCATGGCAATGAACACTTTGACTTTTTTTTTATATGAGCTTTGACTAATGTGAGATTTAATTGATCCTAGGATCCTGAAAATGATGTATTAGTCTAATGTGAGATGAAATTGAGCAATTACATCAACTAATAAACCAATGTGAATGGTTATGCAACCTTAGCTTTCAACAGTTAAAGAAAACAAGAACTTAAAAATAGATTTTGACCTTTTACCAAACAACTACTGAATTTTAAAGCTTAACTATCCTAAATGAACCCACTGTGACATGTATGAACCAATTGTAACCACTGAAACACAAGACAAGGCAGTGAATGCCATAGATCCAAACACCCATTTATGGACAGTTTTGAAATTTTTTCAAAGCAAGTACAAGATTTAATCTATGAATCAGAGATCTAAGCTTACACTAACACTACATAAACATAAATAAACAAGAACTAACAGCAAGCAACAACAATAATTAAGAGTAGCAAATTATGCAAATGGAAAAATGTCTTACAATAGGTCCAAAGCACAGAACTGAACCAGAACCTTAAACCATTATCCTAACACTCCCATGAGTACTAAACCATAATCCCTTCATCCTTGCTCTGCTTCATTGCCATGAACCACCCTTTTTTTATTTATTTTTGATTTTCTTTGTATTTTTCTTTTTCTGAGTTATTGATATTTAATACTTCAAAAAGCTTTTAAGGTATCTTATATAAGCTTCTGAGAATGTTTTAAGCATAAATTAAGATAAACAATAATGATTTGCAAAAATTGAAAACTTTAGTAAAAATTGAAATTTGCTTGAAACTGAATGAAGCTTGAATTAAACTAAAGAAGTTGAATTACAAATGAAAACTAAGCATAAAACAGAAAACTACAAGGAAAATTGGATGCCTTTGCTCCTTACAACTCCTATCTATTTATACTAGTGTCGAATTTGGTCCTTCTCTCTCTTTGTGCTTCTTTTCTGAGACAAAACAATGAAAAATTTATCCTTGTGCTTTTGTGAGTTAATCCTAGTTGTTGGATTGAAAGATAATTGATCCTAGCCCTTAAATTGGTTTTGGCGGGAAAACTTGTTTGTGTAAGGTTGGGATTGCCAGCTTGGCAAATGGGGTTAGGTAGGGATTTTGGAGAGGTAGTGGGATAGGGAGCTGTGTTGGTGGAGCTTTTGAGGGAGGTTGAGTGTGCAGAGATGGTGGTCGGGGTGGTGGGTTTATATACAGTGGATAAATGAGGGAGGTTAGGGAAGAGGTTGACTATTTGACCGAGTGTTTAAATAAAAGGGTTGGGTTGTGTTTAAACATTGGGCTGGTGATTGGGTTTTGGGCCTTGGGATTGAAATGGTGGGTTGAATGGGTTAATGGGTTTAATATATTGGGTGGATTGCTTTTGGATTAGTAAAGGTTTAGTAGTTTTTACTTTTTAGGCTTAGGTGAATCAAAAGCCCAAGGACTAAATGTGTACATTCTGATTTTTCAAGGGGCCAAAACTGTCATTTTTCCAAAGTATCACCAAGGACCATAGTTGCCAACTTTTGAATTCCCAAGGACTATTGCATGATTTTTCGTCAAATTATAATTCCCGAGGGCCATTTATGACAACTTTGCAAACTTGAGGGACTAAACTTGTAATTCTTTGAAAATGCAATCCAAGGATTAATTTTGTCATTTGAGGGTTGTTGGAGGACTTTTGTTAACTTTTCTCCACGAAATTCTCTCCAGGGACCATTTCTGTCATTTCTTGAAAGTTTAGGGACTGATTTTGACAATTCTTCATAATTTGCTCGTTTTTCGTCTTTTTTCAATCCTTTGTACCTGAAACACACAAAAACACAATCCAAGGATATTTGTGATATTATTTGACCATTTTCAAGTGTTTTTGATCGTTTTGGTTCGAAAAATGGAAGAAAAGATATGTGTAAAATGACACATATCAAATACCAAACCACTTGCAAGAAATCACCTATCACTTAGAGTTATAATTTACACATATACTCTTATCTAACTCAGTAGCAATTCACTTGTGTGATTGTCTTATGTAGAAAGTAAAGTTCACAAGTTCATCCAAGAAGTTACAAGTATTCAACACAACGTTGCAAGACTTGTTAGCTTAGCTTCGTATAAACTTAGTGTAGTTTATACTTCATTTGATTGTGTATATTCAAGAGTGATCGGTTGTATTTTAGGCCTTAAAATACATAGTGTGACGGGAGTGGTTGTACCCTTGTAAAAGAACTCGACATCTAGCTTAGTGTCGGAAATAGTGGATAGGCGACGTTAGGTTGGTTCTACCTTGAACTTGGACCCGGTATCTAGCTTTGTACCAGATAAAGTGTAAGCGACGATTGTAAAGGTTTCTCCAC
Source organism: Artemisia annua (assembly GCA_014162995.1). Lineage (NCBI taxonomy): Eukaryota > Viridiplantae > Streptophyta > Magnoliopsida > Asterales > Asteraceae > Artemisia > Artemisia annua. The sequence goes on along the minus strand of LBNU01027465.1, from coordinate 90,088 downwards.
CGGTGAAAGGAGCTTGTTGACTAGTGCTTGAAACTCTCGAGTTGGAAACTCGGGGCGTGGATGTAGGGCAAGGAAAAAGAGTCCTTGTAGCCGAACCACGATAAAAAATCGTGTTGTGGTTTGATCGTTTCTTTCTTTATACTTGCTTATTAATTATTGATAATTAGTTAGAATCGTTAAGTACACGTAAAGCTTTTCAAAGATTAACAAGTTAAAAAGCGGTAAACCATTCAACCCCCCTTCTAGTTTTTCACACTATCTAACTTGTCACTTTTTTCTAATTGTTTGTAGTCTTATTTGTATTTTGCTATTATATATATCCTAAACTCTTGAATTCGGAATTTTGTGTGTATTTGCTCATGTAAAATGACAATTTGACCCTATATTTTATTACCACTCTATTGACAACAGAAGGGTAAATTGGTCATTTTACATGAAATACATATAAAAGTCAAAATTCAAAAGTTTAGGGTATATAATAGCAAAATAAAAAGAAGGTTACACACAATTAGAAAAAGTGACAAGTTGGATACATTTATAACGTATGTTGGGGATATATTGCAAAGTGGATAAAATTAAAAAGTGTAAAAAGTCATTCATAGTGTGACAGGTGTTCCCCACTCTAAATTATACATAAAATTCGCCCCAGGGGTAATATGGTCTTTTGACCCGTTTTTTCTTTTCCAATTCAAATTTCAAACGGACATATATCTTAAACGACAAACTTTTAGAAAAAAACCGATTTCACCACAATTTTTAAAATTTGATTCTCTTTAATTTGATATAAATCTTGTTAGTTATTTCGAAACTTTTTTTGACATATTCATTGGGTCATAATTTTCTTGATGTTTTTGCTATTTTCGACTATATTTTTTATCTTAAAATTGCCGAATCACAAAATACTTAAAACACAAAATTTTAGATTTTGGTTCACTCTTTACCCAGAAATTTGAATCACTCGAATCCGATATGATATGAGTGAGATATTGCACGTTAAAGATGACGTTTTAGTCATATTTGTTGCACACAAGGTATTTGATGAAATGTCTAACTTAGATTTTTAGTGTTAACTTGCATTAAATGCACTAATTTTTGTACCACAACGCATCATTAATCATTTTATTAATGGAAGATTCAAAAAGTCATGTTTTTTAATCGTTATTTTTTAAAAAAATGTACTTAGTGTGTTTTATTGCTTTTTTTACCATAAATCTGACCAATTTAAATTCGACTTAGAAAAATTGTAAAACATAAGTTACAGATTTTAGGTCAATCTTTTTTTCATATTTTTTATTCACTCAAATCCAATGTCATATGAGTGAGATATCGCATGTTAAAAATGACATTTTACTCATCAGTTACTTTGATTCATCAAGGATTTAGGGTTTTGGGTGTTGAGTTTAGAGTTTAGTTCATCACTTTTTGTTTAGTTCATCGGTTCATTAATAATCAGTTCTCAATTGATGATCGTTTTTATAGTTTATCAGTTCATCAATTGATGAAACAATTTTGTTTAGTTCATCAGTTATTGACTTTTAGCTATTATGTTATCATAGTTTCATCAGTTTGTTTATTTTAGCTATTATGTTATTATAGGTTTATCAGTTAGTTTATTTGTGTTATCATAGGTTATAGGTTCATCAGTTAGTTTATGCTTTTTTAGTTGATGAACATTAGTTGCTTTTGGTTCATCAGTTATTGACTTTTAGATATTATGTTATCACAGGTTCATCAATTTATTTATTTTAGCTATTATGTTATCATATGTTGTTCAGTTAGTTTATTTATGTTATCATAGGTTATAGGTTCATCTGTTAGTTTATGTTTTTTTAGTTAATGAACATTAGTTGTTTTNTAGTTGATGAACATTAGTTGCTTTTGGTTCATCAGTTATTGACTTTTAGATATTATGTTATCACAGGTTCATCAATTTATTTATTTTAGCTATTATGTTATCATATGTTGTTCAGTTAGTTTATTTATGTTATCATAGGTTATAGGTTCATCTGTTAGTTTATGTTTTTTTAGTTAATGAACATTAGTTGTTTTTTGTTCATCATTGTCTTGTGTTATCGTTTTGGTTCATCAGTTATTGTTTTGTTTTATGTTTTTTTTTTATCATCTTATTGCTACTGTTCCCCTCAATTTCTTAACTGATGAACTAAACCGTATGTTTGATCAGAAGCATGGTGGTGGTTGTGTGGTGGTAAAGGGTAGTGGTGATGGGAAGTCAAAGAGAAAACGAATAGTAAGCTGCAAAAAAATGTTCTTGCAAAAAATGTCCCTGTAGTAAGCGAGGGTAAAATAATTATTTCACACGGCCAAAATTAGGCAAAAAAACATTTTTTGCAGTTACAGTAACCCTTCAAGGGCATAACTTGCAGAAAAATGAAACGTTAGGAACAATTTTTGCAGTTTTTTTTCTCCGAGGACATCTTTTGCATTTTTCAAAAACTTCAGGGACATTTTTTGCAGTTTTCTCTATAACTTTATTATCCCTTCATTTCTAACATCCCCGGTCAAAGCAAATCTAGGCCTTGTTCGTTGACTAACTAAACCCCCATAATTTCAATTTCAATTTCAATGCAATCAATCATATGGAAGAAGAGATTCATAATTCAGTAGTTGATCAGATTCAACCGATTAACGCGGTTGTTGAGTTGGGTAATAATTTTAATAAGAGGAAAGGAAGGCCTCCTCGAGCTGCTGCTGCTCCGATGAAGCCCAAACCACCGCCCAAAGCTGTTGCTGTTAAGGAGGAAAGGAATTGTGGTATGTTGCTTTTGATGTGCTTTTCAGAAATTAAATACTACTATTTGTCTAACTTACTTGTAGAAGAAAACTGGATTGTTTTTGGGTATACCCAAATGAGAAACCTAGGCTGGATTCTCAAATTTACTACATTAACATGTTTGTAATTAAGGTCTTTGATGATAATGCATGTAAGGTTAGGGCTAGCTAGGCTTTTGTTATCGACAAGGGACTGAGATGGAACTAGATTAATAAATGCCGCCTGTGTTTACATAATTTCGGGAAATATAAACATGTTGAAGATAAACATGTGATACATTGTGCTTATTGAAATTCACACTCTCATCTTATTATAAATTCATTTAGTGGTCATACCAAACAAAATAATCAATCTTCTAACATATCTCTTATGCTCATTCTCTATTTATACCAACCATTGGAATCCATTCTCTTTCTTTGAGGCGATTCACTTCCTCAGTACCAAACATCCCCTTAAAGTCTTAATATAAATTTTTCAATCTGGGACTGTGCAAAAATCATATGCAAGCAAAGGACTACAGTTTCAGAAATAGAACTCAATTAGTGGTAGATTGAGGGTATTTGTTCGCTCTAAGCACTAATACAACAACCACAACAACAATACCAATCCCGTATGCACGAGGTACGGGGGAGGTAGAGTGTAGACATATCATATTCCTACTTTAGGGTAGTGTGTGTTAAGTGATGTATGTGAATGGGAGAATTCACTTGGTTCATTATGTGGGAATGAACCGGTATTTATAGAGATGTGTAAATGTGTTTAGGGTTTTGTCACCCATAAACGCTATTTATGGCTGAGGATGGTCTATGTGGTAGACATCCAAGAGGGGTGACAAGAATGACATGTGTAGTGATATTACTTGGCTCTCCCAGGTGCATTGAATGATCCATGCACGATTGTTATGTACTAGCGTGATATTCACACCATTACGAATGAGGTAATGACACGTGTTCTGTCCATTGTAACGGTCATGGAATGAGCTCCAGGGTTGTCGCTACCTGATCGGGTTTGCTAGGCTTCACGCCTGGTCTGGTAACTTGCTTCCCAGGTAAGTTTGTGACAGATTTTGGCCTAAGTGGGCCTGTTTCGAGTGTATAGGCTTTAGCCAGTGGGCTGAGGTCCCATACGTTCACGGTTGTTCACAGCAATTCAAAGAGCCCACAAGGTTTAAAAATGTATTGCAAACCTATCTACAAAGTAGGTCATATGAAAATCTTGCTTTAACTATAACATAAAATCATTATCGGTAACATATCTTGGTTAAGCCGCGTATAAGACGCGTAAGCCGCGTACATTCTAGTAAAAAACTTATCCTTTTAAAATATTCATCCCCAAATCCAAAACCCTTAAACAAAAATGTCATCTCCGGCAGCCGGAGACCCCACCCCCCCACCACCTTTACAAAATTCCGATCAACCCCCCAGTTTTTACATCTCAGACTCAGCAGACAACAAAGCCCCAAACCTTAACCCTAATCCACCTATTAATTCACCAAAAGTATTAGCCCAATCTCTTTTATTTCATACATTTTATTTATTTTATTACATGTGTTTATTTCTTGATGTATATATGTTCTGATTATTTAATGTGTTGTGTTTTTTAGAACAAGAGGCGGAAAACGAAGCCGGCGCGATTCGGCGGTCCGACTGTTATTGAACCTGTAAGATTGTGTTAGTTTGTTTAGATTGTGGCAGTTGTCAAGGAATTGAATTCTGATTTAGTTATCGATTCGTGTTAGTTTTTAAGGAATTGAATTCTGCTTAGTTATCGATTTGTGTTAGTTTTGTTTAAATTTGATGTTTAGTGGTATTGTTTTGGAGTAACTAGCAGTGTATCCTACTTAGATTAATTTCACACATTGGCATTTATTGAACTTCGTTTGTTGGCTTAAATTGATGCTATCTATTTCGCTTTCTATATATGATCCGATCATGTTTAATAGTATTGAATAGCCTAGAGTAACTAGAAGTGAGCATTGCTATATCCTCTTAACCTATCTGTCTGCTTATCTTCAAGGTTGTTTTGGGTTGCTTGGTTTGTATGTTTTAAGCAGAAAAGCAGTTCTTTACAAGCTAAGGAGCACTTATTTCATATTACTTATTTGATATGGAATCAAGATTAGTTTTTATTCTTATGTGTAACTTAAAACCTGTTATAAATGAGTAGTTGGAATTTATGTGTAGTTGGGTTAAATTGATTGCTATCTTTACCGCTTTCTATATATGTAGTTGGATCATGATTAACAGTGTTGGATAATCTAGATTAAGTGGGTATGACTAGAATGGTATGAGCATTGCTGTATCTTTCTAAACTTTATTTCCTAACTCCATGATCATGACATGCGAAAAAATCATTGGAATGAGCATTGCTGTATCTTTCTAAACTTTATTTCCTAACTCCATGATCATGACACGTGAAAAAATCATTGGATAGTACGGGGTGTTTGGGTTAGCTTATTTCTTCGGCTGATGGGCTTATTTGGAACTGGAAAAACCAATAAGCTCACTTCTTTGGGCTTACGGCTTATGAGCAAATTTAAGTTTTTATGAGATTATGTCTTGATCCAAGTCCACAAGCTCAAGTTTGTAAGATCGTAAGCACAAAAAGTATGATTATTGGATTTTCAATTTTAAATATGCCCATAAGCCCGGGAAATATTTCAAATGCCCTGTTCAGAGTGGGAGTGTTCGTAGGGTAAACCATTTTGTAATTAGTATCAGGCAACCTAATGGTATATCTGTATATAACATTGTATGGAGTATTTGTTGTATTATTTTATCGCGTAATATGGACTATGGAGTTAAAATCTCACTGGTTTTTTTTACAGGTAGTTCAAGATTCTTCAAGCAAGAAGTCAAGGTCAGTTTTGCTTGCTTTGGTAGTTGCTTGTACTTTTTTTTGGTTAATATAAAAGGTCTTGTAAGTGATGGTTCTTAGTTGACTTACAGATCCCCAAAAGAAAATTCCGATGTGAAATATCCTGCCGAAATTCGAGCAGAAGAGGTTCAAGCTAGTCTAGGAACAGAACATCCTAGCTGTGTAAAGTTGATAGCGAGAGTAGATGTTGACCCTGGTTACTGGATGGTAAACATATTGTTTCATTAACAATCTGAAAACAGTATTGTGATATAGAAAGTGTAGAATTTATTGTTCTATTCTGGATGCAGGGCTTTTTACGGCCGTTTGCTAAGACGCATTTACCAAAAAAAGACTGTGAAATGCTGATTGAGGATGCAAACGGGGTGATAGATGAAATCAAATACAATGCTGAAAAGTTGGGACTCAGTGCCGGATGGAAAAGGTTTACATCTGTGCATAATTTGCTTGAAGGGGATGCAATAGTTTTTCATCTTGTTGAACCCTACAAATTCAAGGTTAGCCACTCTCGTTTTTTTTTTTTTTTTTTTTTTTTTTTTTTTTTTTTTTTTTTAACAACAGGGTGGGGGGGGGGGGGGGGGGGTTTTTTCTCATAATAGTGGAGACTGCTAAGTTGTAGTGGTTTGCAGTTTTTATCTGATACTTATGTTTGGAGTCCTGTATCTCATGAAGGTTTTATAGCTAGGGTCTTTGAGGATCGTTTTACTGAATCAGTTTTTTCTAGGGACTTGATTTTTATATTGTGATGACTCCTGATAAACAAGCTGATTACATAATATAGTGCAAGACCACAGACTCGAGTTTGGTATGAGAAAGTACATAGGAATCGTGACGTAGCGGTAGGAATCGGTCAGATTCATGGGATGATTTAAATCAGGGGAGCGCTAGTCTAATCCGCTCACACATTGAATCATTTCTAACTGACAGCAGCAACAACACAGCACAGCATTTAGTCCCAAACAAGGGGTAGGTTTGACTGTTTGAGTTGAACCAACACATTGACTGAAAAGATCTAAAGGTAGCTTGAGATCGAAATAAATAGTGCTGTAAATTATGTGCTTTTAGGATAATAGATAAATATCATAGCAGCATGATGCTGCTACTTCAAAAGATTCTCAAACCAGACAGATTATAACAGCCCTTGTTCTTGCTGAACCAAATTAAAATTTAGTTTTTTTTTTTAATATTCATTCTTTGTTGCTGGTTGTCGGTTGCCTTTGATTTCAGTTTTGTAATACTGGACGCATATATGAAGATCACTTTCTTTACATATAATCTGTTTCTTTTTGTAGTAATGGAAGTGATTGTGCATTTGTAGTGTACGGCTTGTTTTTATTTTATTTAATTATTCTATTTATTTTATTATTTTTTTTTTTTCTATTATTATTATTATTATTTTTCATAGGTTTAGTTTGACTATTTTGATCTTGTTTCTGAATATCGGATGATTCTGTTAAAAGAACGGTTTAACAAGAAACCGGACGTTGACTAGGGGTTACTGCTCTTGCCAGTTAGTTCAGTTTGAATATGTCATTTTAATCTATTTCAAAAACGTCACATAGGTAGAAATAGGTGTAGCTGTTGTTTATGTAGTTGCTGGCCGTAGTCAAACCGTGTTCGTCATAAGCTACTTTTGATTTTGTAGGATGTCATATACATACTCACCTTTGGGCCTGTGAATTTTTTTAATAATAAACTGCTGGACTGAACCTCTTCCTTACTTTACTGAATCAATTAGCACATGGTGTATTTTTCTAATTTTCTTATTGTAGGTTTTGTATAATCAGAGCGGATATATCTAAGAGTGATTGGGTGCACTTTGCCTCCCGAATATGGAGAACAAGTGGTCCAGTTATGTTTCGGCTGGTCTTACGTATTTCTTCTTGTTACTTTTTAGTGTGCAGTAGATGTGACAGGGTCATACCCTTTGATTGTGTATGGGTCGATTTTGGTATGTCTCTATATTTTAAACTGGTCACATAAAATTCAATAAAGGGACCCAATTGTCATATATTTACAGTTCTAAATCACAAAAAGCTATTCTTTCATGTTTCCAGTGATATTATTCATAATGTAGTTTTCCGAAATATCATAGTTTAACGCATTCTCTTTTATTTAAAGATTAAGAATTGCAATAAGAGGTGTGGGCTTACTACCCACTCTGAATAAAAGTTTGACCTGTTAAAACGCTTGCTCCGTTTTGCCCACACTAAGTTTCTGCTCCCTCACCGTTGTCTATATTGTTTATTTGTCATTTCGTTTTTTGCCAAAATCTAATAGAACAATTACCACAGAAATGGGATACCATCTCCTAAACCAAAGATTAAAGGAACGTCGAGTCCTTCCATATTTTAGACAATCGGATTATTTAGCGAAGAGGTTGGGTCAGACGGTTCTAGAATGGTTTGAACCTGAGCTTTCACTGAAGAAGTCAACACTAGAAGATTTCCTATATGGTAAAAGGGGTTCTGCTTTGACTCGGAGTTCCGATGCATGTACGAATGAATTACAAACTCTCAGCGCAAGAAAAGAGTTACTTCCATGATAACTTGCAGCAGGTTTATATCACAACTTTGGTAGCGAGATGTAGGTGAAACATTGATATTGCAACCAGATTAGATTGTCTATCACTAAACCAGGGAATTTTAAACATGGGATAAATCAACTTAAAATCATTTGTTGATTTTATTGTGGATAGTCCTTTTTACGTGAACGGATCGTACTTTCAAAAATAGTGTTGGGGAGTCGGAGCTAATTTGGATGTCAGAGTAGTTGAGCTGGAAGGGGGCGTAACGAGTTTAGCGGATGCTGCAGTTTAACAGAAATTTTGTGGCGATTGGGGGAGAGTTCTGAAAATCTAAGAGGATTGTAGTATGGCTTTAAAGGGAAGATTGAAGTGCATGGGAGAATACAAAAGTTGATGCTTTTATAATTTGTGTAGGTTTTGGATGGAGATCGGAGCTTTGAAAGGTTATGAGTGTTAGGGTGAGATCTGTTCAGAACTTTAATGTCTGTGTGTCATGAACAATGTGACAGGTAGGGTCCTTTTAGCTGATTTTTTTCAGAATTATTGTCAGTCTTTTATTAAACGGAGTTGGGCAGCCGGTTCGCCGCGTTTGCGGCGGGGCGTTGTTTATGCGTTTGTCATTGCGCTGGTTGCAACTGGTTTGTTTCCCTATGTGTTAATTTTTGTTTCCATGCCAAATAGCATGTCATTTTTTTAAGCTCGGGACAGCTAAGCATACCAGTATCTCTAGTATTTATACATGATAAATAATTACAAAGTGCAGTATCTCTTAATCATATAAAGAACGGATTGCACACACCTGTTAGCTTTAAAAACAGAGTGATCATAGTCCTTCAGCTAGCGAATTGATTAGGTATACGATACGTGTATGTTATATTCCGGTAGTTTGGACAGTGAGAAGGTTGGAATACAATTATGTTGAAGCGAAACTACAAAGTCATGTATGACGACCTGCCTTTCGCCAACAAACAGTCGCACATTCGCTGCACACTTCATCCACTTAATCAAATAAGTACAGCAAATAATATGAAGATGAAGCAAACGGGAGCAACATGTACCATAGTGCTACACGCTCAATTTTAGAATGGATACCGTGATAGTATTTTAACACGTTTCGCGCTGGTTTGATAAGCGGACAGCGAACTACTCTGTTCAGCCTCTAACAGTCTTGAAGAAGTGATCGGAGAAAGCGGTTAGATCTATAATCAAGAGGTTTGGGAAGTTATGTAATGCAATTTATTTNACTAAAAGTTTGACCTGTTAAACAACCTGTCCGTTTTGCCACCACTAAGTTTCTGCTGTTGTCTATATTGTTTATGTATTCTCGTTATTTTGCCAAAATCTAATAGAACAATTACACAGAAATGGATATGCCATCTCCTAAACCAAAGAAAAGGAAGCGTCCAGAGTCACTTCCATTATTAGAACAATCTGGAAATAATAGCGAAGAGGTTGGGTCAGACGTTCTAGAAGGTTCTAAACCTGAGCTTTCACTTGAAGAAGTCAAAACCATAGAAGATTTCCATATTATGGTAAAAGGGGTTTGCATTGACTCGGAGCTTCCAGATGATGTACGAATGAATTACTACAAACTCTGCACCGCAAGAAAAGAGTTACTCCATGATGAACTTGCAGAGGGTTTATATCACAAACTGGTAGCAGGAATGATAGGTGAAACAGTGAATATTGCAAACAAGATTAAGAACTGTCAGATCACTACAACCAAAGGAGAATTTGAAACATGGGATAATCACTTAAAATCATTTGTTATTATGGGAATGAAAGTCAAATTTTTACGTGAAAGGATAGCTACACTTTCAAAAATAGTGTTGGAGTCGGAAGCTAATTTGGATGTGCAGAAGTATGTTGAAGCTAAGGGAGAGCATAAACGAGTTGAGGATGACATACAAAGTTTAACAGAAAAGCTTGTGGGATTGAAGGAGTCTTCTAGAAAATCTAAGAGGATTGTAGATGGCTTAAAAGAGAAGATTGAAGTGCATGAGGAGAAGTTACAAAAACAAGTTGATGCTTTTAAAATTGTGTAGGTTGAGATGAAGATCGGTAGCCATTTGAAAGGTTTATGAAAGTGTTTAGGTTGAGAATCTTTCAGACTGTTATGCTAGTAGTGAATCATGAACAAAACTACAGTAGTTCCGTTTTAGCTGATTTCATTTCAGATACATTGGTCAGTCTTTTTATAAAATGTTATTTGCAATATTAACAAAAATTAGGAAGTTACTATTGAATAGTAACTTCCTAATTTTTTAATGACTTTTCCTAAACAAAATCTTACATTTATATTTTTAGTGCATTACATAATCATATAACTTTTTCCAGCGTAGTGGTAAAGCATCCTTACATCATCGCAGCGATGAGGTCAAGGGTTTGACTCATATATGAAGTAGTAATTTATCTTCTAAGCTGTTTTATGTTTTTGCTTAATATTCTTTGCTTGGTTTTATAAATTCATTTCGAAATACGTAAGAAATTAGAACAACAAATTTGTTTTTAGAAGGTATATGTTAGTCACGAGGCACTAGCGCAACGCTAGGGGCGATTATTCCTTGTTTTATTAAGAGTAGATGTTGCGGTGAGAGGTTTTCTTTCGTCTCATTAATTTCACCTAAGTTTTTTATCTTTTTCAAAACTTTTTTCTTTCAACCATTGTAGCATATTATCTGTCTTTTATTTATTTATTTATTTTTATATTTTTTGTCATTTAAAAATACCCCAAAACATAAATACACACAATACAATAAAATAATATTTTCTCTCTTTAAACAAAACTCTCTCTCCTCTTATTCGTTCGGCACTCAAGTCCCGCTAATTTTTATTTTTATATTTTCTCGAAATGTGAGATGCAATACTTTTCCTCTTCCTGCTGATGTGTCATCTTCTCCCGCTGCCTTCCAGCTAGCACACCCTTTACACTACAGTTTTTGTGATTTGAATCAAGGTATTTAATGCAAGTTGGTATAGGACTTTGTTTGATGAGAATGTTTAAAGAGGCAACTAATCAAGCCTTGTGCTATGGAAATTGTAAGATCCCATTGTCATTGTAGAAATAATTTGTCTTGAAACTATATGGTTTAGTCATTCTATTTTGTTTTATTCAAGATTATTACTATAATAAAAAGATCAATTTAATTGATTGTAATAAAGGTAGCTGCTTTGAACAATGTATACGTTAAGATTTTTGTTAGTCTTAACTTGATGAAAATTGGTGATACAAATTCTTATTGAACAAAACCCTTCTGCAAATAGGAAGAGATCCCTATAGAGATAAAACTAACATTTACAGATCGTTAAAATGAGGAGCATCGTAAATTGTAAATGCTTTTTATTTGTGTTAGGTCAGAACGACAAATATTGCTCATGATAACTATATAATCAAGATGATGCTTATCTGCCCTTTCCTTTACATCAGTGTATTTCTCTTTAAGAGAATTCCATATTTCCCTTGCAGAAGTCACTGGTGTGTACAAATCATACAATCGGTCAGTGAGGGTACTCATAATGTATCCTCTGCATAGTGTATCATCTTGATCATGCTTTCTTTGTTCTTTTAGTCATGACGCCAATTGGCGGCCCTTCCACAATATAATAAACCTTGCACGCAGTTAACATAAATTTCATCTTTTCCGTCCAACGAGTAAAGTTCATCCCATCCATTCTGTCCAGTTTGATTGTGTCGCTTCCAAACATCCTTAAACCAACACTTTGATCCATGATTAATATCCTTTAAGTTTGTCGGAATATGGCATAATATTATAATAATATAAACAGAATTGAGGACGTGATAATCACTATCCTTAAACAATATTAGCCCTCACTATTAACTCTGATGGGATTCGAAACTAACTTCTTCCCAGGATTCAACCTCAAAGAATAGAACTTTACGCAGCGTACATAAAGTTCACATGAACATCATAGGTTTGCATATTGTTTATATTGAAAGTGTTTCTGATTTTGTTATATTTAATCTGGAACCAAACACACCCTTTTATAGTTAAGTTTTGGCGGTTATAAGCCAACCAACATGATTGTTGGTTCCCTCCTAAACTAACCAACACAACCTTTCATCATTCCTGTTAGAAATAACTTTCATATAACCATAAAAACAGATTTAACTATTTTTATTAATGCAGTAAAAAATCATGACGAATTTATTTCTAAAACAAATGATCCAAAGGTGCAAACTGCTAATTAAACCAAATTGACCATCCATTAATTTCGTCCAAAAGCCTCTAAAAGACTTTCAAACATTTGAGTGTAATAGGACTTATAAACCCACGTAACCACTTAAAGGTGGCCTAGTGACAAAGGGCTTGTGACTATCAATTTAAAATGTGTGAGGTCTCAACTTCAATTCCTGCTAGGTGCAAACAATCTTAAGTGGCTACGCCAATCTTCTAAAAAAAAAGGGCTTTACCCGGTTTGAGTCTTTATGGCGGTGGTTCAAACCCCGTGAATTAGTCAGCCAAAAGGTCCAACACCTAAGTTCCAACACCTAATATTAATAGATACAACTATGAATAGATACAATATACAGTAGATACAATATACAATATTGTTGATAAAACCTATACGTTCCAAACACCTAATAGTCTTGAAAAGTATTGCTAGATTAGAAGTGGATGGGAAGAAAAAAATAAAATATAAATAAATAAATAAATAAATAAGGCTTTGTTGATGATCATGTGTTTGAATATGTAGTCTCACTCATTCTTTTTCAATTCTAAAATTTATTATTCCCTTATTAATTATCTACTATATATAGTGAGAAAATAATTTTGCTTAAAATTTAAAATTTTAAAAAATCAATAATGTTGTTAAACTAAAATACCTTTATTTATAAAATTATATGCAATATATTAACTAATTTAAATACTAAATCACAATTTAAACCACTAACTTTCTTCACTAGCTATCATTTACTGCACAACTATATATACATAAAAAAAAAAATGCACATACATATTAACACTATTATATACCGTCGCCGTTATACGTGGGTAATCGTGGTTATATCTAATTAGCTTTGTTAATTATGATATCATGAACTTGTCTTTTCTTCAGAACAGGGACTACTTAAACGTACGCAGGGACGAAACCATAGGGGTTTACGAGGGTGCTCGAGACCTCTATGGATTTTTTCGATGCAGTGTTAATTTCTAAAAAAAACATCAATTTTTTCTAAATGCATTTTAAATGCACCCGATCCCTCAAAATGTGTTTCTATATTACGGTTTCAGAAACTTTGTGCACCCGTTTATTATTTGGTCCTGGTTCCGATATGAACCGGAGTTTGTGGTTTCAACTCAATTTTCAAAGGACTTATTGCTATCAAGTAACATTTGAAGACAATCCTCAACAACAACAAAGAAGGATTTATTGGTTTCGGTTGAGGACCTCAATTCACATTGTTACTCAACTACTACAAGGAATGAGATGAGATGTGCGTATGCGAAGTGGGTGAAGAAAGCGCGCGCGCGGAAAAAAAAAGTATTTTTTTTGTAATATTGTATATTAACGAGGTTAATAATTGTTGCGCGTTGCAACGGATTTGTATATTTTTCTAGTGATGAGATCAATATAGAACTCATATTTGCTATAAAACCAATGAACCAATCATAGCCACTCATTTTTATTTTCCACATTTTTTTTAAAACAACATATCTTGCAAACGGTAAATCTTCAAGCTACAAAAAAATACCATCGCGACGAGAATTAAATCATCTTTTTATAGATATGCATTGTTATATACTTTCGACGAACTTTTTTTTACGAACTTTTTTTTTTTAAATTTTCGCCCAGAAAAATCATATATGATTCGTAAAAATCACATATGATTTGATTTTTACAAATCATATATGATTCATATGATTTGATTTTAACGAATCACATATGATTCTTACGAATCATATATGATTTGTAAAAATCATATATAATTCGTAAAAATCACATATGATTTGATTTTAACGAATCACATATGATTTTTACAAATCATATATGATTTTTCTGGGCGGAAATTTTGAAAAAAAAAAGTTCATCGAAAAAAAAAGTTCGTCGAAAGTATATAACAATGCATGTCTATAGAAAGATAATTTAATTCTCGTCGCGATGGTATTTTTTTTCGCGTAACGATTTACGGTTTGCGAGATATTTAATTTTTAAAAAAATTGTGAAAGTTTATTTTTTTATTTTGATAAAAAAAAATATGAGTGGCTAAGATTGCTTGATTGGTTCTATGGTAAAAATTGGTTCTACACGGATCTTTTGGCTATTTTTCTATAGTTTAAAACACATGTCATAAAATTTTAAAAATATTCTCATTTATGCATTATACTAATATCAATATTCGATATGTTGCAACGGCATTTTGAAATTTACTTTTTAGTGAAAATTTTACCCGTAGTACAATTGTACAAAAGATCAACGTATTAAGCCAAGCTTGTCTTAAGAATGTGTTAAACAAATATATCAACATAATAATATATCTTTGAGACTTTGACCACACATTGTCGGGGAATATATTATCTAATATATACTCACGAAATTCAAAATGGATTGAACAACATGACTGACCTACCAGGCAGTAGGCGGACCTAAGTAGAGGCAGGGGAGGGTTCCCCCAAAATTTGCGGCACCTAGTGTAAATATTATAGGTTTTAGGGGTAATTTAGTCAAGGTGTGGTTTAGGTTAGATTAGCTTGTAATATACATATAGATAAAACGCCTAGTCGTTATCATGATGTTATCTTGTTCAAGGATGCATTTCAGTCGTTAGTGAGCCTGAACAAAGGGAGGTGATGCAGGGAAATAAACTACTTATATGCTTGTAAGAACTACTTTTAAACTGTAACCACGGTCAAAGGATAGAATCTTGATTCGGACCCATAACCGATTCAGTGCAATCTATTTTATACGGAGTATTTACCAACGGATCGCAACAGTCTTGAACATAATGAGAGAACCAAACTACTGTCCCACAATAAGAGTGTTTAAAAGTGTCATGGGATCAGCTGATATATTGTAAAGTCTTATAAACTTACAATTGACACACTGAGACTTAAAATGTTGACTTTTGAAGTCAAACAACTACTAAGCTAGAGATTTATGGATGTTGAATTTAATGCTAGTATCAAAGCAGATGTGGATTTCATTGCTTGGATAGTTGGATGGGAGAAACAACTTGAGCCAATGTGCAAACTACAGGATACTAAAATATTGAGTAGTTTGAATTTTGTACTTAAAGCACAGTTGTTCAGTCATCCTTTGATGTGAAGAATATAATAGTTAGGCCCTCTCCAAAAACTAGGTCGAGATCGACTTGTATTATACACTAACGAGGTGGGCGACGATCCGCCGCGTTGCGGCGGGGCGTTGTTTCATGTCGTTGATTATTGCACCGGTGAAAGTTTATGTATTTGTCTAACGGGGTTCAATATTTTGTCCAATATCAATATTTTGTCTACCGAGCAAATGATAGGAGGGCCTGAAGTGGTATCGTATGCAAAAGCAGTGCAGACGAAAAGAGCGTGTTTAACTGGTTTGGCAACGAACATGGCATGAATAATACCTTTTTTTTTTGGAATATATGTGTTGATACGGATATTAAGATCTTGTGATTCAAGTATGTTTAATATTTTGTGGGATACCATATTAGTTTAGGTTGTAGTGTTTTTAGGTAAATGACAATATTTTGGATTATTGTTGATCAGTTGGTATCTGCATCTATTATGTTGCTTTAATTTTTTGCTGATTGCATTAGTGCTTAATATGTAGCTATTATTTGGAATCTTGTATCGAAATTGGTGGAAGTTGATTTGCTGTTTGCTACTTGTTTAAAAGTTATAGCATAACTATGAGCAACTGTTATTCATAACATTACCCAAAATGATACCAACTGTTATTTTGGTGCCATGGTCCATGGATGCCCAGAATATTTCATGTTCCTCTTTTAGAGTTAGGACAAAGAACAGTAACAACATAAATGGTAATTGAATAAAACTTGATTTATTTAATTCCAACAATAGTGTAGCAAACAGTATATTTTTCAAAAGTTGACTCTTTGCTCGCCTAACTCATTCAACTCGCACACCTCATTTCCCGTTCCTGATCAAGCCAACCCGTTTGACCCACCTGATCCGTTTCCCTTCAGCTCTTGTGCATACTTTTTCTAAGATTCAACCTGCAAAACATCATATTACAACCCATCATAGTTCACTTTAATATATAGCCTATACAACCAATTAGAAATACCAGTGCTGACGAAGTTGAAGCATATATATAATTTATACATTAGGCACTTGTTATGTTAATTTGTAATGTTTTGGAGTTTTGTTCTCTTATAAGTTAAAATACACCTTCCTTACTGATACTCTTCAAAATAGTTCTCGTACATAAATAACCGATTTTATTCATGAGTGTTCTATCTCAGGTCCTCAGCAACATAGCCCATTCACTTATTCGGGCAATAAATGTGATATATTCGAATCAAGACATGTACATTTTTTCAAAGGTAAAGAAGAGTAACCTGGGCTGTGCATCAGACACGTTCATTTAGTTGATCCTATTGCCAGAGTGAACTCGGCATGTGCTGGACTGGAAGAGAGAAAATGCTAATGTTTCAGGGGTGTCACTCTGACCAGCCCAACATTAAAAGAGCCCAACCGATTAAAAGTATGCAATACTCTTATTTGATATGTTACACATACATTCAGGAAAAAGTTGAAGGGCAATAAACAATTAGTTTTGTTTACATCACACCAAATTGCAGAAGTTTGTACAATACCATAATATAGTGATTAATGATTAAAAAAAAATGTCAACATATCAGTTTCCACTTTGTAAGAAAACCTAAGAATCAATGAACACACAGAAAGAACATACAAACCTTGTATATAGCGTGGGAGAAGCGACTCACAGTTTATATTCCTGTATAAGCTTACCAACTATAAAAACATACACGATCTCAAACAATCTTAATAAGTGGCAGTAATTGGTGTTGCAGCAACATAACAACACAATAAACAAAGATAATGCATGTGACATACAACATGTATCGAGTATCCCTCCAATTAATGGATAGCGGTTTGCCAATAAATTCAGTGTATTTTATTTAAATTGTGAAACAACAATGAAAGACTGTACCACATATCTTGCGCTGTTGGATGATCATAGGAGAAACAAAAGAGGGTTAACAATTTTGCAATGTCCTCCATTGGTCTTATATGCAGTGTACTCCTGCAGCAGCAGCAACAACCACAAAACTGTTTCTACTCCATAATGAAGGCGAGGTACACTACATCAAAATTTTCACATCATCGTCACAGTTGTATGATGTAAACTACTACGAATCATAATCTGATGATATCTGCGATACCTGAACATGATACATACCATTCTGGTCCTGCAAGATAAAATCCCACTGTTCATTGCGTATGTTCTCTTCGTCTCTAAAAAGTTGCTATCCGAGGGTCAATTGCGTCTTTCATCATTAATATTAAGGATCCTGATTAAAATTATCTGACCCCCCCCCCCCCAAGGAACAATCTCACATAGCCTTCTATTTCTGCCAAATAAAGATAAATCATGTAGACCAACCGAAGCAACTGATGCAGCAGTAGCGCTAAACACCCCAGGGCAATTGTTATTCAACAATATATCAATAATCTGCAGTATATAACATGTCATAATCATGAGTACATTACTACATTTTGATGCCTAAAAAGCTATCATTCATTAAGTACCGTAACTCTCTTCATGTACATTAGGAAAAGAATAGGATTATAACCTCTGATCATAAAGTAAATTGGCATATGTGACCAAGAGTAGTTGCATTAACACAGTCAAAAAGGAAAAAGAGATGTTCACTTGTCGTGGGGCGTTGGACATTTCCGAGTGTTATTTCTACACGAATATTCGGCACAATCTTCTGTTGGTTCATTTATGCCTGCAGCACTTTAACCCTGAAAAAATTAAACCCACTTGCCTTGAGTAGCTATACGTTTCTGGTAGATGCTGGAATGTACAGAAACAGAATCCTTTTTTAATTCTTACTCGTATCTGCGAGAAGTCATTGTAAAAACTCAGCAAACCTTAAATAACCGTTAATATTTCATATCGACATATATTACGTTTGTACACTAAGTACACCCACCTACACTTAGCAGAAGGCGGTAAGGTCTCATGATATCGCAAATCCTTACAAATCACCAACTTTTAAAATATTATCCTAAACTTCAAATACTCACCTCGTCATTGTTATCAACCTCAGCTATTCACTTGAAGCTGTGAAGTTGCAATAATTATCACGGCTGCAGGCATCTCCTGCGTAGAGAAGCAGAAATTTTTTGTTTGCGAAAAGCATTATAGTTACGTATAACGAAAAAAAGATCATACCTGCGTAGTATATTCCGGTAAGATTTTTCAACGCTTTTGGTGCATACTCTTCGTCCCAAAACTGAACATACGAAATGCCCAGTCATAGACACGTAATTCATTTACCTCATGTTGAATTGAATATGAAAGAATAAAGACAACAAAATAAAAGTAAAAACAAAGCTAGAGATAACCTGAATAACTCTCTAAATCCAAGTTCCAATCTTTTTTCCAGAAAACATATCTACAGCTGCAAATAAGATCCAATAGTATTTTAATAGCCTCAAAGACCTGACCTAAAAAGTAAAAACAAACCATAAAACCTTTATGTGAGGTGGAGGTATCGTTAGTTCTAGAAACATAATCCCCATGAACGTCATCATCTCTTTCATAAACCATCACCTACAACTTTATTATGCAGCCGCAAGTCAAATAAACATGAAAAATAAACACAGCCTAATTTTAAAACATCAGACAATACAAAATACACAATAACATCAATTTACAAAGCAAAAATACCTCGAACCGAACCCATCTCCTTATTAGAAAGTTAAACAAAGACCACTAACCTGCAGAAAATCAACAGAAATAACGAAATTAACAAAACCCCAAAATTATAACGAAACCCTAATTTGTTCTTGTACCTCTTCGCGCGTTCCAAAAGATAGTCAAAAATCATACCCGAAAATACCAGCTTCGTTTTTTTATAACAACACACCCAACACCATCATGGCACGCCGCGGATGGCAGCAACAAAGGTACGGCACGCTCACAGTTTCCTTTCACAGTTAAGATAAAATCAGTAGCAAAAACGAAGGTATGCAAAGAACACTTATCAGACGAAAACGAAGAAACAGCTACAGAAGATGGAGAGTCGGCACTTCCAGGAGAGATGCGAGCAGAAGAAAGGCGGTCAGAAAGCAGCAGAGCACGTAAAACGGCGATGTGAGAAGAAGATAACTATGAAAACCGACCCGGTGACATCGTTAATATCAAACAGCAAAAGAGGCTAAAATGATGGGCCTGGACAACAGTGGTGGGTTGGGCCAATGAAACGATAATCAAAACGACAGATCTAGCGTCGTTTAATGTCGCTACATTATATTTAGTGAGCCTGAACAAAGGGAGGTGATGCAGGGAAATAAACTACTTATATGCTTGTAAGAACTACTTTTAAACTGTAACCACGGTCAAAGGATAGAATCTTGATTCGGACCCATAACCGATTCAGTGCAATCTATTTTATATGGAGTATTTACCAACGGATCGCAACAGTCTTGAACATAATGAGAGAACCAAACTACTGTCCCACAATAAGAGTGTTTAAAAGTGTCATGGGATCAGCTGATATATTGTAAAGTCTTATAAACTTACAATTGACACGACACACTGAGACTTAAAATGTTGACTTTTGAAGTCAAACAACTACTAAGCTAGAGATTTATGGATGTTGAATTTAATGCTAGTATCAAAGCAGATGTGGATTTCATTGCTTGGATAGTTGGATGGGAGAAACAACTTGAGCCAATGTGCAAACTACAGGATACTAAAATATTAGTTTGAATTTTGTACTTAAAGCACAGTTGTTCAGTCATCCTTTGATGTGAAGAATATAATAGTTAGGCCCTCTCCAAAAACTAGGTCGAGATCGACTTGTATTATACACTAATTAGGGAATTTGTTCTTCTTTATATAGTTGGGGACAAGGAATATAAAATTTGCTTTCAGTAAAGGTATGCGAATCTTGCAATAAGCGTCAAGAAGAATTCTTTGTTTAATCATTTTAGTTGTTAGCTAAATTGCTAAAAGGGATAATAACAATTGACTTTAAGAAACATTTTTTTTTTTTTTTGTTATTTTATTGTGAATAATATGCGAATACGAGTTGCATTTACATCCTTTTAAATATGTACCTAAGATGAAAGTCTATTAGTTAATGATCTCCTTCTGGTTGGTGTCAATATACTGATCGAAGATATCTGAAAGGAGTAGTGGTCTCTACCCTTTAGACAATCATGATACACAAAGTATTAATCAACATGTAAAAGTAAATATGTCAAATAAATGTTATATTCACATGGAGTAGATTACAGAGTGACCATTGCAAATACTGAGATATCACAGTGAACCACAAGCCTCTTGATAACATCTTAAATATTCAATCTAAGAGTAACTAGATTATTAAAAGTAGTCTTCCAGAAACCTTTCCAATGATACATAGCAAAAGCTTAAGAGTATAAGATTTTGTGAAGTATCACTTAGAGGTTTTTTGTTAAAAAAGGTAGGCTATATATAACTACTCTTATATAAAACATACAAAACATACCAACCCAAACACTCGTCCTCATACACCATATTAGCACGAAAACAAACCATCTATGCCACTCATGATTCATATATCTTCATATGCAAATGCTTTTGAGCGAATTTCACCAACTTCTCCATTTCAGTGGCACTGTCGATGGTGCCACTACGATCG
This sequence comes from Artemisia annua, assembly GCA_014162995.1. NCBI lineage: Eukaryota > Viridiplantae > Streptophyta > Magnoliopsida > Asterales > Asteraceae > Artemisia > Artemisia annua. The sequence continues at coordinate 69,028 of LBNU01027465.1, read as the reverse complement.
GTGTCAGCTGATTCCATCGCTTTTTGTGCTTTCCACCTCCCAAACCATATCCTAAGACCATGAAGAGCCTCTCTGAATTCTTCTTGGCTTATCCGACCATCATGGTTATCATCATAGGCGCGCAACCATGCTTTGAACTCATCAACGTTCATCGATCTGTTTGGCTCCAATCGTATACACCTCATGATCGCCATGTGTCTTGAGGCCAAAAAGTTTGAGTTATAGAGTGAAGACAAATGGTGAAACTGATATATGTGAGTTGAGAAGTGTGACAGATATATAGGGCCTAAAGATCGAATAGGGATCATATATTGGAGATCACATGACTTTACGTACTTTCAATTCAATTTGGTGTTTGGAATCGCATCTTTTTTCACTTTTCAAATAGTGATGTTGGTATTGCTTACAATTCAGTAGACTACATTGATCATATCATGGATATAGATTCGAGTAATAAAACAAGTCCTTCAAAGACTTTTCCACTTAGTAAAGGTTTAAGTTATACAATAGGAAGGTATGTTTTCGTTTAAGTTTTATTTTCACACGTGAACGTTTTACTATATAACTAGACGAGTATCCACGCATAGCAGTGGCGATGTATAGTTTTTGACAAAATTTGATTGTGCCGATTTGTATGTGTTTATCATCTGTTTGTGCAGTGTCGGATAGTTTACATGTATGTTGTTCTATGTAACCTAAACCGCTAATATAAAGAAACTTCTTTCTCTTATAAAAGAAAAAGACAATTTATTACAAAAACTGTGAATAAGTTGTTTATGCATCAGAGGCTGTATTTATGTTATAGGTTGATATACGTTTAAGTTACCAAATTTTACGTTTTTTTTCAATTGTTCACTTAGTTTTACGTTTAAAATTTTGAATAGGGTATCATCTATCAACATTTCACCTCTCATTTACTTCACGCTCTGACGGCATTGGGTATGTTGTTGTTTACTTAGTTTACTCAAATATTTCTCTGTTCACATGAGTCAATGACTTTATAAAACACGACACTGGACTAATATAAAATATACGTACATATTGTTGGAATTTTAGATATCATAACAATTATATATTCAAGTAAACATCATCAAAGCATGCAGCGAAAGTAAAGATCATAATACATGTAATAGTTAATTAACCGAATTAAAAGAATATGCGTACCTTTAGATTTCTAGCAAAACAAGAAATCAACGAATCAAGAACAATTGAACAGGAACCCTAAAATTAGGGTTTCACAATTCAACTAATACCTTAGTCGAATTCACCAAATCAACAAACAATAATGTGTTTTTTCTTCGTTCTTGTACACACGTATTAGTAGCGTTTCAATGAGAAAAGCTAGGTTCTTGAATCACAAATAAACCAAACACTTTAATTGAGTTTGGAAGATCGCGTAGGAACCCTAGAAGGGTGTAGTTGATCGACCAAACACAAGGAAAGAAGAAGAAGAGAAGTTAGGTTTCTAGGTGATCAAGTTATGAAAAGAATGAATACAAGAGGCCTTGTATATATACTAATCAAAACTTGGAGCACAAGAAATCAAACCCTAACCTCCTTTGAGGTGGGTCGGCCGAATCTAGGAGCCCAAGGGGTTTCTAGAACCTCCTTGGCTTCTTTCCATATATTCGCTTTCCTTTTTCTCTTTTAACAACCGTTAATCAATTCCGTTAAGTACTAACGACCGTTAAGTGTTTTATTTGTGAAATTAATAATTATTCATAACTAAATATAATAACTATTAAATCATTGAAACTCATACTTAATGTGTGCAATCCCGAAGTCTCGTGTTCGAATCCGGTCATACCACATTAATTTTTATCCGCAAAACTAACAGCTCCCACTCGGATATACATTAATGTAGTAATGACATTGGTTAGTCTAGCATAACACCCCAATGCCCCCAGAACGACCCTGAGAGTGGTTTCCTGGAAAAAAACCTTTTGATGAATCATCATCATACTTATCCTTTTGTTTCTAATACTACGTTAATATGGATATGGATCTAAGTCATTCCATAATTAACTTTCTGTTTCTCGTTATTTTATAATTGATCAAGATTACCAAAACATATGAACATATTCCAGATAGACTTTGGGCATGGGCATGAAAACATCTTGTCAACCCTACGAGGGGCCCAGCAGTATTATACTTCAAAACAAATTTGAAGGAACAAATTCTTTCTTGACTACAAACATAACCCATGAACTTTGCATCACTTCTGAATATAGCCCTTATAACCACCAGTTACGGATAGCGTTAGACTATCTTACAGAAAATGAGCTACATCCACAGCAGTTATCTGGTATCTCAAGTCTGAGGATAAATATTCATGATTTACTTTAATGACAAAGATCCATAAAGTACAATCATGCGGTTGAGATCTGTCATATATTCAATTTATTCAATTTATTAAATATCATGTGAATTTGGCGTGTCCTACGCATCAATATACTTAAGTATATTCTACCAAAACTTAGATTTGTCTTAATTCAATGATATTCTCATATCATTGATTGACAACGGACTATTTAGAATAATATAAGTTATTCATGGGTTTAAACATGCAAATATATGATACAATCTATTATTAATGAAAACAAACGTACCAAGTACTTTAATTCATTATGAATAATAATTGCTTAACATCCCTTATCCAAATACTAAATAGATCAATGCATGATAATTCTAGTTAATGAATTATGCATCAAGTCATGTCAATCATACTTGTTGACAAGGCATAAATCAACTAACCTTGATCTATCATAATTTTGAGAATACTTATTTTAAGAATTCAATTAGTGAAGTTCTTGTATGTGTGCATTCAAATATCTTGATATTGCCACATAATATTTCATAAAGTGTGAGACATCCTCAATCACCAATTTATGACAATTAAACTTTCAAACGTTTAAAGTTTAAAGTATTCTAATTTTTAATGTATAATGCAACAATATGCTCTTAATTAAGCATAACTAATACACATGACTATTAACAAGGATGAAATCCTACCATGACTAGTATTGAGTGTCAACTCAATTTCATTAGCATTATTGTATGCAAACAACAATATGCTCTTTAAAATTTTCCGTAAACATTAATATCTATTGTGTAATGTTTTTATGCCTTCCAAACTTTCAAGTTTATTGGCTATTACAATTTTCACAACAATTGACAAATTGTTCATCTATAGAATCTGGAAACTATTCCAGGCTGAGGATGTGATTCTATATCCAAATATATTCCTTTAGAATATTCATTACACAAGTTATCTAATAACTTTCAATTAGATATCAATGTTGCCAAATCATCTTTTATTAAAGCATGATATAACAACAACATGATGTAATGAAAAATCGTTGTGTCAAACTTAAATTTTACTCGTGTACTGCATATCCATTTAAACTTTCTAAATGATATATCATGTTCTATTAGATTCATTTATCGTACATGTTTCCATTAATAAACATGTATTTCAAGGTTGTATGTTTTACTTATTAAATCTTTCAAGTAAAGTTTCATTCCAAGTTATGACTTAACATTTAACTTATATGAAATGTTACTTCCTATATGTTATACAACATATATGATTTAAACAAGTAAACATAATACTCCCACTAGCTTTCAGGAATACTTAGGAGTTATCTTATTTAAATTGTAAAACAACTTGGATTTAATATTTAAACATAAGACTTATCTCCTTGATGCATGCGTTTATCCATACTTGGATTCTTGCATTTTGTACACTTTCAAAGATTAAATGAATTTATAAAACTCTTAATTACTTATCGTCCTCGCTTAAGTAATTATACAAGAAAGAGTTTTATAATCCATTGTCAAATTTCATATTCATGAAATGAGTATGACAATTACCATCTTTGTATCTTTAATGTGCTTAGGCAAGAGTATTCAATCATAGTTAATTTCTTAAGTATGATTAATAATCTTGTCATAAGACATGCATTAAAACATTTGTACAATTTTGTCCATATGATTTATTACACAAATATTTAAACCATTAGGGTTAAATTATCTTTAAATAAATCTTCATTCTCTAATCTAACTATTAAGAATTAGGATAAACCAAATTTTTCAGAATTTGATTATCTTTATGAACAACATCTATAACATTCATAGTATGAGTTATTTACCCAATTCAATATTTGGTAATACATCATCGTATAATCCTCAACATATTAATCAAATATCTGAGATTTCCTTGCAGATCTATGAATGAGAATTACATCATCTTAAGGTTTAACATTTATATGTCTAGCCTCATCATGATATTTGCTAGTGTATTTCAGAAGATTATGTATATTGTAATTTTATCTTTTCAAGATCAAAACTCCCACTTGCTTTTAGTAATTAAAAGACTATCTATAAATACTATGCAAATAGAGCAACAATACAATGTTATCTTTTTGGGACATTACAAAACACAATGACAGTTCCCGACTCTTGTTTGTTAAAACTACTTATTAACAAAATCAGGACTTCATTTTAAGACATTAATGTGATTCATCACATTCCATAATATATGGTGTCTTATTTAATCTTCTAGGTTGGAGTCTTATTGAGTATATTCAATCCATACTCAATTTTCTAACCTTAATGACTATTGGAAGAAAAGAAGTTATAGTTATCACTAATCAAACGATACCTATGGAGTTTGATTCTCCTAACTGAACACACCACAAATTTGTGGCATTTCATTAGAACTAATATTGTGAGACAATATGTAAGATAAACTTATACTCCTTTTGGCTTACCTATTTACCAACTAAGTCAATCTTAATGGTGAAATAGAATTTCCAAGCCACTTGCATGCTTTATAATAGACTTTTTGACCAAGTCACTTCATGTCCATGTCTCAACAAGAAGACATAAACTGTTATAATCCCACTATACGTTATAAATCATTGATCAACTCAATGACTTCTTGTATATGTCTTAATAAGGAAGACATAACAAGTTAACGTCTTACTTTATATAATAATAAGTCTTGTTACAATTAAAAGACTTCATGTTTATAACTTTACAATAAAACTTAAACATGTATAACTAAAGTAATCATGAACACCACCATTTGGTTTCAATAGTAATTTCAAATTAATTTATTACTTCATTTATTTATGACATTCCAAGAATACATAAATATTCAAAATGAAGTAGTATTAGATTACTTCATTTTCATGTCATTTTAAGAATACATAAATAATTTAATATTGAAGTAATCTATCTTACCATCTTGACAGATGTTTTGAATAATACAATCTTACATTTAAGTATAAAAGTCCTATTAGAATATTAGCCTCTTACCTTGCGGTCAAGAGAATCGATCAATCATATGTGTTGTTTCTTGCACACAATAAAGATTCTCCCACTTGTGCATGGAACAACGTTAAACAACACGACATGCATTAGTTTATGTGAACAATATGATTGTGTCAATATAACTAGTAGATGTAGGACTACATTGTCAAGTATGGAACCATACATGACTATCCTTAAAACATAAGTGTCTACAATTGGAAAGTAATTATCTTGATAAATTCAAAAGATAATTTGGGTTACTACCAAGATGATAAATCTTGTAGCTCCCACTGAATCAGAGAACACTACAATAATTTCTTATTCAGTAACGAACACAATGCTCCCACTGGATTTGACAACATTTAAAGTGTTTCATAACCAGTAAAAGCAAATAGTTGTGCTATTTACTTTCCTACACCTTTGAAGTAGCCCACACGTAACAATTACTTAGGTACTAAAAGTGTATTCTACTACGTAGATGATAAACTATCCATCAATGTTATTAACTTGAAAATTGGGCATGCAATTTCTTCCTTAATAGGTCTATCATCCCCACAATGGTATGTAATACCTCTAAAGGGTTAAAGCACAACAACTAGATAAATAATGCTAGCTTGCCTTTTACCAATTTTGCGGTAATATGTCTAGCTTCTAATGACTTATATTTTCCATTTAACCAAATGTCATGTTTGTTATAGAAGAATTCATTCACCAAATTAGGGTAATGAAATTTCTATGGAAAATAAGATGTGCAATATTCTTAAGTATTAAATATTATGAGTTATATATTAGAATGTAGACAATTCTAATGTTCCTGTCATACCTTTCTCAATCATGAAAAGTAATAGGATTGAGTCTCATTCTTCTCTCATGGAAAAGAGACTTTGTGTCTTTTCAGTAAATTTTCTCAATCAAACATTATGTTTGAAAGCAGAACTAGATCAATTTACCAATTTAAGACCAAACCATGTTTACGGTTTTAATGTTGCATTAATACATTGAAAAGAATTACAAAATTCAATTTTAGTATTTTTGATAATAAAACCTTTCAAGAAAATTAAATACCCATGGTTCATAAACATATAACCATTTAATTTTCATTGAAAACTAGGATCCAAATTGACATAGTTTCATCACACCAGTTGATCTGCTAGTGATGAAAGCATTCAATAAGGTACGAGTCGAACCTCAATTACCAATATACAAATTGCAATTCCAAGAAACGATGGGATTTACATATTTGCCAACTTCAGTTGCAATGTAAGCATGTTTTATCCCCATCTCATGCCTTGAGTCCAAGCTCTCACTTTACTCAATTTAAGTCGTCTAATTAAAAAACATGTAAATTCCATAATTCTATTACCCCAGTTGATCTGCAAGTAATGAAAGTATGAATTTACCATTTCATTGTAATATAGTCCAAGTTCTCACATGACCGGATAAACAACTTCAAGTGTTCTTTAACTAGATGGAATTGACTTAATTTAAAGGGTAGTAGTTTTGATGTGTGTAATCAAAATTATGTACAAAGATGTCATGCGTTCATCTTTGTATCATAGGTTTCATAAATCAAAAACTTTTGCTTATTCGTTTCTTTACATGAGCATAAATCAACAAAGTTTTAATTGAGGCGTTGAGAAATTGCAACATTACCTTAAGATGCTTCGTACTAACAATGGCATACTTGGTAAGTTCAATATGACGCACAGGCGAGCGCAGAAACAAGGTAGGCGCGAAGCTCTTAAAAAACCCGTTTCCACTTATACCCACTTTATAGTTTGTCACTATTGAGTCGGCCGTTCAACTATTTTAGTACCGTCGCATCAATCAATTAAAAGTTTAAAGATTTTTAAAGCTCAAAATAAGATTTCACCATTATTAAGTCCGGTTTATAATTTTATTATGAAATTACCCTTTTGCTTACTATCATGTCACAAACATATATAAACAAATACGCAATTAAATAAAAATAAACAACTTAAATAATGAACATGCTAAATAAATCAATTAACATGTATATATTATCTAAGACTCCCATTGGTTTTCAATCGATGTACCAATGGATCACATACACCATAAAAGGTAGCGTAAGTCCTACGATAATCAATATACAATAACACACATAATTGATTCATGTAAAACGATTTATGGGGTCTTCCCCAATATTAGGTCTTCCCTAATTACTTAACTAATTAACTTTTAGTAATTAAACAAGTCTTGACAACTTTTGATGAGTGCTCAAACACTCATCATTTTTCTATCATCTGAACTGCCAAAACATCCAAAAACACCAAATAATGCATCAAAATTGTGAAAATATTCCAAAAGTGTGTTTTATGTGTTCTAGATGCAAAATGTTTGAAAACAAATGAAAAACAAACAAAGTTTGCACAATTGGCAGTTTCAGTCCCTCAACTTTCACAAATTGGCAAAACTAGTCCCTAAATATTTCAAAATATGCAAAATATCATAAAAGGTCCTTGG
>LBNU01027465.1:49450-61201 GCA_014162995.1 Artemisia annua | reverse complement strand
CAGGTACGTTAAGATCTTTAAGGGCCTAACGTACCCTACCGTCTCGTGTACTAAAGGGTCCATAAGTCCAAATAACCATAGCCGCAAATCCAATACGTCCAATTCAAGCTCACATATAACATCACAATATAATAACATGGAAACCAAGTCCAATGTCCAAATCCTCTCAACTTTGTCAAATGTATTTTAGGTTTCTTAGTTTTATTATCCGTTTTATTTATTTACCGTTTAACTAAATAATAATAATAATAATAATCCGAGACTAATAACCAATCCCGAAACAATCCGACAAACAACAAAAATAACAACTCTAAAATCAAACAACCAAACCCAACTCTATTCGGCTCAAACCATATAACCAAAACCAAATCCGAATCCTAACCTATTCGACCAAAACATAAACCAAAACCAAATCCAATCCCTTATACACTTCGGCTCAAACCAAATATCCAAATCCAAATCAAATCCATCCAAACACCTCAACAATAACAACAAAAATAATATTCATCACCTCCCACCACCACCCGAGCCTCGGTGGTGGTGGTGGCCGGCTGTCGAGCCACAAACAAAACCAAACGGACCCAAAATACTATCATAAACATCAAATATATACTCCCTCTAGTCCCAATTCGACAACAACAACAAGAAATAACCAAACCCTCACCGAGTCACGAATTGACTCGGTGAGTTCGTACCGAGTCGCGGTCAAAACGGATCAGAAAGGAATCCACACAAGTTTTTATCATTAAAACATTTATAAAAACATTTTTATAAAAAGATTTAATAAATAAATCGGATTTATAAAAAAAATAAAATTAGGGTTTTGAATAAAATCGAAAATAACAAAAAGGTTGGCGAGTGGTGGTGCTATTACCGTCGGTAGAAGGTGTAGGGAGGTGGTGGTGGTCTCGGTGGTCACGGGGTCACGGGGGTGGCGCGTGAGGGTGCGTAGGGGTGGTTTGGTAGTAAACGGAGTGCGGGGATGAGTCAGGGATGTCCCGATCTACAAGGTGAGGTAGGTGGTGTAAGTGGGGATGGCCGGAAAATTTTCCGGTGGCCGGAATTTTATGGATTCCGGTGGGGAGTGGGGTGTTGCCGGCGAAGAGGAGAGAGAAGGGAGAGAGAGGAGTGAGAGTGTGTGTGTGTGTTTTATGATAAGTAAAATGAAATAATAATAATAAAGGGGGTATTTATATTTAAAGGTTTAGGGTAGTTTTGTAGATATTGAAAGTGTAGGGTATGAAATGAAAATAAACTCAAGGGGCCAATCTTGCCAACGCATTAAACTTCTCGTAAAAACGGTTCGGGGCTCAAACGACATAGCAAACGGACTCGAAAATTTACGAAACTTGCGCCATTGTTCACGAAATAATTTTTCCAATAAAATCAAGCATAAACTTCAGAGTTTTTCTCAAACTCAAAATAAATCAAATACTTTGGCAAATGCAATACAATTCGAGTTTTCTAGGTTGTGCTAAGTCAATCAAGGAATAAATTCTCGTTTCCAAATATATCTCACGCTTCTCAAGCCCAATTTAACATGCATTAAAAATTTAAAAGTATCCCAGGTGCGAAAATAGAAGTTTGGCTAGAAATGGGTTTTAGGAAAAGTACCAGGTGTTACATAACATACATCATATTTAGAAATCCGTCCCTGATTTAGTTTAAGTCACCAGTCCCGGCTTTGAAAAGATTTGGGTACTTGCGTTTAAATTCATCCTCGCGTTCCCAAGTGTACTCAGGTCCTCTCTTGGAATTCCAACGAACTTTCACAAGAGGGATACGACTCTTCTTCAATCGCTTAACCTCGCGATCCATAATCTCAACAGGTTCTTCAACAAAATGCAACTGTTCATCAATCTCAATCTCCTCAAGCGGAATTACCGCATCCTCATCGGTCAAACACTTCCTCAAATTCGATACATGGAAAGTAGGGTGAACCCTACTAAGCTCGGGTGGCAATTCCAACTTATAAGCCACGGGACCAATCCTTTCCAAAATCCTAAAAGGTCCAATATATCGAGGATTTAACTTTCCTCTCTTACCAAACCTGATCACACCTTTCCAAGGCGATACCTTCAACATAACCGATCTCCTACCTGAAACTCCAGGGGTTTACGCCTCACATCTGCGTAACTCTTCTGACGATCACGAGCTACTTTCAATCGCTCTCTAATCTGAGCAATCTTCTCGGTCGTCTCACGGACTAAATCCGGACCAATAAGCTGTGCTTCTCCCACTTCATCCCAACGAATGGGTGAACGACACTTTCGGCCATAAAGTGCCTCAAACGGTGCAGCTTTAATACTCGCATGATAACTGTTGTTGTAGGAAAACTCAACCAAAGGCAAATGGATGTCCCATCCATTCGCGAAATCAATCGCACACGCGCGTAGCATATCTTCCAAAGTCTGAATGGTTCTCTCGCTTTGGCCATCGGTCTATGGATGGTAAGCGGTACTCATATCGAGATGCGATCCAAACGAGTCCTGAAGCGACTGCCAGAATTTCGAGGTAAACCTGCTATCCCTATCGGATATAATAGACACTGGTGCTCCATGCCGAGAAACTATCTCCTTCACGTAGAGCCTAGTCAACTTATCCATGCTATAGTTCTCCCTGATCGGCAAGAAGTGAGCAGATTTCGTCAATCGGTCGACTATTACCCAAATAGCATCAAATCCAGTAGCAGTCTTAGGTAGCTTGGTGATAAAATCCATCGTAATCCTCTCCCATTTCCATTCTGGGATCTCGGGTTGCTCTAGCAGACCAGACGGTTTCTGATGTTCGGCTTTTACCTTGGCACAGGTAAGACACTTACGGACATAATCGGCAATCTCAGCCTTCATATTGGGCCACCAATATAACTTCTTCACATCCTGATACATCTTATCAGATCCTGGGTGAATAGAATACTTGGACTTATGAGACTCAAGCAAAATCAAATCTCTCAGTCCTCCAAACAATGGCACCCAACTTCTTCCTTTATAACACAAAGTTCCATCCGATCGTTTCTCCAACTTCTTTTTCTCGATCATCCCATCAAGTTTCTCTTCCTTGAGATCTCCTTGTCTCACGACTTCCTCTTGGGCTTGTAAAATCTGGGCGGGTAAATTCGAATTGATCGTCAAAACTAAAGCTCGAACACGTAGTGGCTTTAACCGTTCCTTTCGGCTCAAGGCATCAGCCACGACGTTCGCTTTTCCCGGGTGATATCGAATCTCGCAATCATAATCGCTCAACGTCTCTAACCATCGTCGTTGTCGCATGTTCAACTCCTTCTGATCCAAAATATGCTGTAAACTCTTGTGGTCGGTATAGACAACACACTTCGTACCGTAAAGGTAGTGTCTCCACAACTTAAGCGCAAAAACTACAGCTCCTAACTCTAAATCATGAGTGGTATACTTCTCCTCATGAGTCTTAAGCTGTCGGGAAACATAAGCCATAACCTTCCCTCGTTGCATCAAAACTGCTCCTAATCCCCGATACGAAGCATCACAATAAACCATAAAATCCTCCACTCCATCTGGCACAGCCAATATCGGTGCGCTACAAAGCTTCTGCTTCAAAATCTGAAATGCTTCTCTTCTTCCTCTCCCCATTCATACTTCTTATCCTTTCGAGTCAACGCAGTCAACGGTTTGGATATCTTGGAGAATCCCTTAATGAATCTCCTGTAATACCCAGCCAATCCTAGAAATTGATGAATTTCTGTGGCATTAACAGGCGTTGCCCATTTCTCAATAGCCTCAATCTTAGCGGGAACCACATGTAATCCTTCACTATCGATCACATGACCCAAAAATTGTACCTTGCGAATCCAGAATTCGCACTTAGAGCAACTTAAGAATGCGTACAACTGCTCGTCCTTGAGCAACTTAAGAATCGTCGCCAAATGTCGCTTATGCTCCTCCTCACTCTTGGAGTAAATCAAGATGTCGTCGATGAAGACTATCACGAATTTATCCAAATAAGGCTTGCATACCCGGTTCATAAGATCCATAAATACTGCAGGCGCGTTGGTCAAACCAAACGGCATAACTTGAAACTCATAATGACCATAACGGGTCCTGAACGCTGTATTGGGAATATCCTCTTCCCGAACTCTGAGTTGGTGATAACCAGACCTCAAATCTATCTTAGAGTAGTAACTCGATCCTTGTAACTGATCAAACAGATCATCAATCCTTGGTAACGGGTAGCGGTTCTTCACCGTCAACTTGTTCAACTCACGGTAATCAATACACATCCTGAACGATCCATCCTTCTTCTTCACAAACAACACCGGAGCTCCCCAGAGCGAAGAACTAGGTCGAATGAATCCTTTATCCAGTAATTCTTGTAATTGCTTGGACAATTCCTCAATCTCTGACGGTGCTAGTCGATACGGTGCGCGCGCAACAGGTGCGACTCCTAGGACTAAATCGATGCGAAACTCCACTTGTCGAGCTGGCGGAAGTCCCGACAAGTCTTCAGGAAATACTTTAGGAAAATCACGCACTACAGGAACATCCTTGAGTCGCTTCTCTCCCGACTCCTTCTTAGCCACATGTGCTACGAATGTGCGATAAGAAACAACATATGGGCTGTGTACTTTTGTATTCCTGAGTTGGATATTGATAGTGGTGGGTTAAAAATCCTTGAAAGGGATGCCGATGTCCATGCTTTATATGACCTAGCTAGGAAGCATAAGAAAGTTAACGTGTTTGTTGCTCATTCTCCACAAAACTTAGCACCTTACTACCACCTAAACTTAAGTCTAGAGAGTTCAGACTCAGAAGTCACTTCAAAAAGGAAACACCATGAAAAGTTGAAAAAGGATGCGGGTAACATGTCTTACAATGAGCTGGTTGCTTGGGCTGAGGAAGAAGCCCAGTCTCCTTACTTAAGGTTCCCTCCTCCTTTTAAGGATAGACCACTTAGAAAAGACTTTGAAGGTAAGGTAACATTCACTAGAGTGTGGAATTATCAAGAGGAGTTTGTACATGATATTCCATTCCTTACTGATGATGAAGGGTATAAGTCGCCCGAAAAGGTTGCAGAGAATGTGGGAGAGAACACTGATATGGTGAATAGGGATGTAGACAACATGGTTTCAACTGATGAGGTAGTCGACGAGGTTATTGAGAATATGGCTGCAACTGATGAGGTAGTTGATGTGGGTATTCAAAACACGGATGCAACTGCTGATGTTCAAGAGGATAGGGTAGATACAAATTAGGATATTGATGAAGTTGTGTTAGCAAGGCAAAAGAAACTCGATAAAGGAAAGGATGTTATGACACAAAAACACAAGTCATCAACGCAGAAAACAAACAATGTTCGTAGGCCTACTGGTATAACCATAAGAGAGAACAATAATCCCATGTCATCTGATAGTGACAGTGAACACAGCATGGACAAGTGTGATGATGAGACTTCTGAGTATGAGTCTTATGACTCTGCTTGTGAGTCTGAAAAGTCGTACGATTATCTTAGCAATTGTGAGGATGAGGTGATTGAATTGAGAAAGAGGATCTCACAACGCAAACATAATATGGCTGCTGATGTAGATGGAGAACAAGGAAGTGATGAAAATGATGACGATACGCCTGAAGTTGTAGATGGTTTTACCTACACTGGTTTAGCTTCTTTAGTGAGACAACATGAAAGATACATGGATAGTTTAATGAAGCAGTTAAAGGGTAATGGTGTAGGCATAAGTGACCCTTTTTCCGTTGATTTGAAAAACAAAAAAGATGATAAGTATCCTGTCCATGATGAAGAAACTCATTGGAGATTGAAGAAACCTAAAGTAAGACTACTAACTTCTTTTTATTACTAACCGCATATCATTAACTGTTGTAACACAAGTACCTAACCTTTTAATTATTTATCTTGTCATTTACAGCTTGGGGAGAAGTATGCCAATGTGGACGCATTTAAAGATTGTTGTACTTATTATGCTTTGGCAAATGGGTTTTCCATTTGGTTTGAGAGGAGCACAAAAAGGGACATTATAGCAAAATGTGGACAACGGAAGGAGACTTTGAAGGATCCAACTAAAGGGAAACAAAGGAACTACAACAAATATCCTTCTGAGAGGGCAAGCAACTCCGATTGTGGTTGGAGGTGTTATGGAAGGATGTTGAGGGGGGAAGCTACTTTCCAGGTTATTTCTTTAAGGGATACTCACACTTGTGTTAGAAATTTCCATTATGGCAAGCTGGTTAATTACAAATGGATTGGGCGACATTTTGGTGATAAGATTAGGATGAATCCTAATATAAGTATCAACAACATTCAAGAGTTGGTATTACGGAAATACAAATGTCATGTTAGTCGTACTCAATGTAGGAATGCTAAGATATATGCCCTAAATGAACTAGATGCGACTATCCAGGATCACTATGGTCTGCTTAGGTCATACGCTAAGGCATTACATGATTCAAATGAAGGTACTACTGTTAAAGTGGGTGTGGCAGTGAACCCTGATGAAAAGACATACTTTGACAGATTTTATGTGTGTTTCGATGGTTTACAAGAAGGGTGGAAATTAGGATGTCGTAGGATTATAGCCTTGGATGGTTGTTTCTTAAAGAAACCAAACTATGGTGAGATTTTAACGGCAGTTGGTCGAGATGGAAATAACCACGTGTTTCCTGTTACATGGGCGGTTGTAACTGTTGAGAATAAAGACAATTGGAGTTGGTATTTATAGTTATTGGGAGACGATTTGGATATTCCCAATGGACATGGAGTTACTCTTATGTCTAACCAGCACAAGGTAATTCAAAAACATAGACCGTGTAAATTTATATTTTTTGTACACAAACATAAATGTTACAATGACTTTTTAACTTGTTTGTTATATGAAATGTTTTTGTAGGGCTTGATAGAAGCTGTAAAGGATGTTATGCCACTGGCAGAGCACCGTCAGTGTGCTAGGCACATATACGAAGGGTTTAGGAAACAATTTGGTTGAGAAGAATTCAGGAGACTTTTCTGGGGTGCTTGCAAAGCTTCTTATCCAGCCTGGCATAACAAAGTAATGGATAAAATCAAGAGAGCAAATCCGAAGTCGCATGAGTTTCTGGTTAAAAAAGATCCAAAGTCATGGTCACGCGCTTATTTCAGAGAAGGAGTTTGTTGTGAAGCTGTGGAGAATGGGTTCAGCGAGTGTTTCAATGCAGTGATGGTAATCATAAGACACAAGCCTATTATAACAATGTTGGAGTCAATGAGAGTTCTAGTAATGGAGAGGATGAATACGATGAGAGCATTGATGGAAAAGTGGACTTGAGATATATGCCCAAACATTCAAAAAATTTTGGAAGCTTCAAAGGATCAACAAAGGTACAACAGAAAGTTCTCATTTTATTTCCATATTATGTGTTACTTTGTATTTATACTTATATAGATATTGCTTTGTAATGTGTAGATTTTGGCATGTAATTTCATGTGGTGGTAACGTATTTGAAGTGAGGAAGGGATGTTATTCATTTAGGGTTGACGAGCCAAACAGGACATGCTCATGCCGAATGTGGCAGCTATCAGGTTTGCCATGTTGCCATGCGATTGCATGTATCTTCAAATTAAATAAGTTTGCTGAGGAATATGTCCCAGAGTGTTTTAGGAAAGATAGGTATTTGTTAGCCTATAGTCAATACATGAAACCAGTAGAAGGCATTGACTTTTGGCATGATTGTAGTAACCTATCTAGGATTTTGGGTCCCTTGCCAAAGAAAATGCCTGGTAGACCTAGGAAAAAGAGGGTAAGGGCAAGCCATGAACCAAAATCATCTACTAAGATTAGTCGGGCTGGAATAGCTATGACATGCCATAATATGCGTGGTTTTGCGACCTTACAACAGGTTTTACCTCTCAAGGGATCTTAAGAGGCTTGCAATCCCCACCAGGCAGTGTACCTGACCGATGTAGTATAGTGTAGTGGCAAGTACCGGGGGATTGATCGTTCTCTAGGGGAATAGTGTCGTTAGGATTGAAAAACTACTCTAATAAGTCTAAGGGTGAGGGAAGATTCTTTTTGTATTTTATGTTCTTAGGAAAGCAAGTAAAATTATCTCGGGTTTGAAGGAGTGGGCGGAATTAGTTGCTAGTCAACTAACACAAATAACTACAAATGCAAATAAAATAAAATAACTGAAAATAAAATGGTTGTGAAAACTTATATGGAGAGAAGTGTGTTTACTTATATTTCATTACTCCCTAACTATCTTTTACCGGTTGATTAGTGTGTTATGTAACACCCCAACCCGAGAAGGGCTAAAGTGTAACATTATGGAGTCAAATCAGAACACAAGCGAAACAGAGATACATTTCCAATACAAAGTATACAAAGGTTACAAAGGAAAAAGAAAACTAAACAAAATATAAAAGGGCAACAACGATGAGCTAAGCCCAAAAAAAATATACTAAGCCCAACATCAATATTTCTAATCATCTCTAAGTCCAGCCAATAGCTAATCAGGTGAAGTCTTCTAAGTCCATAATAAGATCTCTCATCCACAAACCCAACTCCCTACTAAACCTGCCGCATGAAAAGAAATGCGGCTGAGCTTAAAAAGCCCAGTGAACAGATATATATAAACGAAGCAAAAGATAAGGAACAAAGAATATCATAGGGTGCATTGGGGAAAACAAAAGGTATAATAATGATGATAAGAATAAGACAAAGGTTAAGTTATATTAGCATTCTACCACGAGCCAAAACAAAACAAAACAAAGTCTTCAGCATAGTAACCATGGAGTGATCAACTCCCAAATAATGTGAAAAGCGTGTATTGCACACAGCACCAGTCACCAGACCAGATGTAGTAGCAAATCAAATCCAGGATGCATCCATACGCCCCTACCCAAACCAAATGCAGATCAAACAAAGNCTGTACCTTAGTCCACACAAAGCAATGTCACAAACAAACGAAGAGAGAACTGAATCACTCCCGCTTCACCGAACCTAGATAGAAGTGGATACGAATCAAGACGAGTTCATTTCACATAAGTTACCTCTTTTAGTCATCTTTCCATTTTTAGTAACTTTCCATATTTAGCAGCTTTCTATTTTAGGTAACTTTCCATATTTAGTAACTTCCCACTTTAAGTAGTTTAAGCATTTTAGAAGATTTTCTATTTTTAGCAAGTTTCCTTATTTGGAGAGTTTCCAATTTTAGAAGGTTTCCATAAATAGTACTTTCCACAAAATAGCAGGTTTCCATAATTAGCAGATTTCCGATATTAGCAGGTTTCCACATTTTAACATATTCTTATAAGTTAGTTTTATCATATTATCAAGTTTCATAGCCTTACGCGTTACAGATTTCCTTTTATAGAGATTTTGTGAAACTAGGGTTTCGTATGATCACGTAATAAGTTTTAGGGTTAAAAGGGTTAATATCACAAGTTAAGGGTCACCCATTGATCATATTCCCATAATAACATATCAACTTAAGTCAAGAAAGTCACATATGCCAATTTTACACTTCACACCCTTAAGTTTACAAACTTTCCATTTTAATCCTTTTAATTATCAAATTAACGTATAAACCACATAAATAACCAAATAACCACATAAGCCCACCAAGTATCACAAAATTACCAATTAGGCCAAGCATGTACTCCATTTAGTCAACCCAACATTTAAGAACATACTCCAAGTGGAACATGCATTAGGGCACCAAACCATCAAAATAACACATTAAACATATATGTGACACATGCATATAAAATGACTGGTTTTACAACAGAATTTAGCCCACTAAACGAATTTTTCAAACATACCAGAATCCTAAGATAAAAATCACCAAAATTCTCACAGAAGTACATATGTCTTGAGAGTCTATATGAATTTTCACAGATTTTATTTTTAAGTGTAACTCCATATGAAAAATCGTTTTTCCAGACCTACCCAGAAAATTAACTGCACAAATATGCAGAAAGTTTGCACTTACATACCCATTTAAAACACCTTAGAAAAATCCACAAAAATTCCAGGAGGTCACACATAACCCAAATATTACCCCAGTCAAAGGAGAGCTCCTAACTCCTTACGGTTTGAAAATGAAAAATCAAACACCACGACTGAACTTAATTTCTGAAAACGCAGTTTTGACATATCATCGCACAAAATTCAAAACCATGACCGAATCGACATCAATCACCTCCAAACCAATTGGAACATTTAACTAGGACCCTAAAATGAGTTTACAAACAAAAATTATGAATTAAACATTTAGCAAACTCATTTGATGATGCACACATATCCAGCTAACAATCTGTCCCAAATTACAAGACATAAAAACCAAATCCCTTTACCTCTTTTAATCCAAACATCCACCAACTAATTATCTAATTCACATCAAATCATCATTATAACCATGTTATCATCATCAAAAATCAAAAATCATCAAGAATTCATAAAATCAAATAGAGGTCAATCCATATACATACGCAAATCCCTTTTGTCAATTTTAATCAACCAAAACAATCACATAATATACCAAATCAATCTATTCATGAAATCAAGCATCCATATCATATAACATTTATCAAATTAACAATAAAATTCATCCATGGTGAACCCCTAGGTGGCGGCCAAAAACAAAAACAACCAAACAATCCGGTTTTGATTCAGACAAACGCATTTATGTAATACAAATGTTATCACAAGCATGTTTTAATAATCATATCATCAAGTTAATCAAGGTTTATCACTTTTCTCTCAAAATTATATATGGGTCGATTTGTATAGTTTATGTATATCAATTTGTAGCTTTCGATTCTTGCGTATAATGTTATCCATGATAAAAGGAATACAAGGAATTAATCAAGGATGCAAGAAAAGATACCAAACCCTTCAAGGATTGATGATGAGAATCAAATGGGAAGAAAACACCAAGAATCAAGCCTCTAAAGTCTTCCAAACAATCTCCAATGCGTACCTAATTCTTCCACGAGCACGTACAATTAATTATCAATGATCAAGAGCAAAAGTTTGATGATGGTGGTGTTGTAAGAGGCGTACAAGAGAAGAGAGAAGAAACAGGAACTTTATTTTTAGGTCTAGTTGTATTTTAGGAACAATATCAATCAAATTAATGGAAAATAATCACCTTGTGCTAATTTGTAGGGATCCCCCACCCTATGGCCGGTTTTTCTAGTAGATAAGGACCAAAATTTTGACTTTTATTATTAAAAATACTTTAGGTTATATTTTGGTATTTATTTTATATGTTGTGTACAAGTTTTGGAGGTTTTCGGAGATGTTAGGTCACGTAATGTGCAATATTTGTTTCTTAATCCAAATTCACATTCTTGGGTTCATATGATGTTGTAGTAGCTCAAATATGATTTACTTCAAGTTACTTCTTCATGTTTGTGATCGTACGATAATCGTTTTTTATTTAGGACTTGTTTGGTAAACGTACACATTTCTTCAAAATTTCAAATTGGAGGGCATTTTTGTAATTTAACCATGTTATGAAAATATGGGTTTTACATGTTATAATTGCGTGGATGATGGGTTGCATTCCATAATACCAGTCGTGGAGGTGTGTACGAACTTCCCCAACTCTATAAGCTCCTACTTCACTCCTATGTCGAGCCGACTAAAAGCTCCTAACATGGGATCACTAGAATTCGCTCATGCATTAAATACAACCATATAATCGTAGTACACATCCGATCATGTTTCTTAAGACGTTCAAGCAAGTTACCGTATAGGAGGTTAGCCAGTTTTCTTAAGCCTAACAT
>LBNU01027465.1:7269-37268 GCA_014162995.1 Artemisia annua | reverse complement strand
TTTTTATACGTTTCCAAATATCACAAATGATATTCAGAATATCACTTGTATTTTTTAGAATATCAATGGTGATATTTTAAATATCACTTGTGATTTTCTGAATATCTATCATTTGTGATTTTCTGAATATCACTTGTGATTTTCATGTTACAAAACATTTGTTGAAAATCACTTGTCAAATTCAGAAAATCACTTATAATATTAAGAATGTCACTTGTGATACTTTGAATATCACAGAATATTACTTATAATATCCAGAATATCATTTGTGGTACTCATAGTATCACTTGTGATATTCTCCATATCATGACATAAAATCACTTGTGATATTCAAAATATCACTTGTGATATTTTGAATATCACTTGTGAAGTTGTGATGTTCATAATATAACTTGTGATATTTAGAATATCACAGAATATCACTTGTGATATTCAGAATATAATTTGTGATATTCAGAATATCACTTGTGATATTTATAAACATATAAAAGTCTGAAAATTGCAAAAAAACATTTAAAAACGAATGAAAAAACAGACTAAAACGTAAGAAAATGTATGAAAACGGAAGAAAACGTATGAAATAGTAAAAACATGTATGAAAAGGACAAAAACGTTTGAAAAATGAATGAAAACGAAAGAAAACGGATGAAAACTACGAAAACGTATGAAAACGAACGAAAACGTAAGAAAACGGATGAATATGTATGAAAACAAACAAAAATGTATGAAAGCGTAAAAGCACGTCTGAAAACGAACGAAGACGTATGAAAAATGGATGAAAACAAAAGAAAACGGACGAAAATGTATTAAAACGAACGAAAACATATGAAAACTGATGAAAACGTATGAAAACGAACGAAAATATAAGAAAACATATGAAAGCGTATGAAAACAGATGTTAACGGGCGAAAACGTAAGAAAGCGAACGAAAACGTATGAAAACGGACAAAAACGTATGAAAATGGACGAAAACGTAAGAAAACGGGCAAAAATATATGAAAACGGGCGAAAACAAAAAAAACGTATGAAAATGTATGAAAGCGAAAAAAAACGTTTATTAGGAAAAAAATGTGAATTAGAATGAAAAAAAAGAAAAAAAACGAAGCGTGTAAAAAAAGAAAAAAAGAAGCGTGTAAAAAAAAGACACAAAATAAAGAAAAAAAAAACAATGTAGCGTGAAAAAAAAAAGGCGCAAAAAAAAGAAAGAAAAAAAAGGAAATAAAGAAAGATAAAAAAGAATAGTAAAAAAGACAAAAGGACAAAGAAAAAGGGAGGAAAAAAACATGGACTTATGTTTCCCCATTAATCTTAGGTTAATCCCCACCACTAGATCAAACTAGATGGGTGGTGGGGATTTGTCCATTGGTATGCACCAAAATAAGGGTATGCATTTGTATTTTCCTCTTCTAGTGACACGGTTTTTTGAAAGTATGCGTCTATGAGATTTAAATTTTGAGGTTTAATGACAACAAATATGTGTCTGAAAGGGAAAGGAAATTAAATTGGGAAAATTCCAAAACTACACCAAATATCGAATTTGTGTCCACTACTAAGTCATGGATACTGCAAATTTCAATTTTGATCATATGCGACCTGTGCTACTGCACGACTCCACTAAAAATGTGACACGTGGCAGGACAAAAAGTACCATTCTAATCATTTGGTGACGCACTTGTCACATTTTGAATGGGTCGCACAGTGGCACAGCCGCCGGTCGAGCAAGGTAAATGTGCGGCCCCATTCAAAATGTGACAAGCGTGTCACCAAATGATTAGAATGACACCTTTTGTCATGCCACATGTCCAATTATGAATAGAGTCGCACACTAGCACGGTCGCATATGACCAAAATTGAAATTTGCGAAAAACCTGATTTAGTAGTGAACACAAATTCGATTTTGGGTGTAGTTTTTAAATTTTCTAATTTCATACTTATTTTACTGTAGATCTACGATCAAGTTTATAAACCAAAACACCCCTTAAATTTGATAACCAAAAAAAAAAAAAAACAAAAAAAAAACAAAAAAACCTCCTATAAACTCATTAGCTTTTATAAAATACCCTCATTAAATTTACTAATAATACAAAATAGCTTATAAATTCACTAAGTTTTATATTTTACTACCCCATAAGTTTAGTGATATACCAAATAGACTCTTAAACCCATTAAACTTTATATTCTTAAAACTTTGCTACCAAATAAATGCTTTTGCGCCTTTTGCAACTCGCGGGCAGAGTTTATGTTCATACACACTAATAAATGCTATACAATTACGAGTGTGGCCATGACATATTTGTATTTGATTTTCTTTTTTGTTTCGCAAAACATCAAAACAAATGCTTCCCGCTCAGGCGCTCTGACTTTTGACCACGCGTTGTGACGAGAATAAAATAATCAACAATAAGTATTCGGTTTCTTGAATTTCGAATAATCTATAATAATTACTCGCAAACATCTTTACTCGACATAATTTTTTTTAATTTTATTATTATTATTATTATTATTATTATTATTATTATTATTATTATTATTATTATTATTATTATTATTATTATTAAATCTTGAAGTTATGGACGTTCTATGTAAAGTAGGGTAACTAACATGAACAATTTGTGTAATATTTTGTAACCCCAAAAATTCCTAAATTTAACTTAGGACCGTTACATAAATCATTAGGTAACTAAACGGACTATTTGTATAATTTTCGTTACCCAAATAGTCATATATTTAATGAGGAAAGTGAATATGATGTTGTCTCACATATAAGCTTACATGTGAATCCACTCAAAATCACCTAAAATTAAGTCATTTTGATTGATTTTTTTTCCTCAAAATATTAATAGTGGAACTTATGTATGAGTAGTGCAACGTTTTTTAATCGTGAATTTAATCAAACAATTGTTTAATCTAGAATGAGTTGGTTGTTAACAGAAACACACAACAATATGATGTAAAAGAAACATATAGTATAGTGAACGCTAGTTTAACAATGTTATCATGCAACTAAGAGGAAACACTAATATAGTGAAGGGACCCAATACACATAAGGTTGTTTTGATGATTTTCTTGTTAAACGACGTAGTTTTAAAGGGTTTCGCATCTGAGTTTAGATGTGAGACAACGTAATATTCACTTTCCTCATATTTAATATAAGGGTTGTTGCTGCAATCGCATTTAATGCCAGGGTTGAATTTCAAAATTTATTAAGGTATCTCTGAGACTCAAGTTAACTGGATAGGATTGTTGCTACAATTGCATTTAATGACAGGGATGAATTTCAAAATTTATTAAGGACGGGCTCTAAAACGCAAGTTAAGTGGAGAGACTATTTTTGCCATTTTTAAAAATATAATGTAAATGGATAGTGTTTTACCTCACAAAGTATTAAAAAAACATTTTTGTGGCAAATGTTATTTATATAATTGGGTACTTCACTTATTAACACTTAGAGCACTTACATCCGTAACCTAAGTTAAAACTTAACTCAGTGCCACGTCAGCGTCACATCAGCTTTAACACTTTCACCTTAACTCACAAAAAAACACCCCCATTCATAACTCAGCTTTAACTCAACTATTTTCAAAATCAACCCCTAAACTAAAACTAACAATTCATTTAATAAACCACGTAACATTAATACTTAAACATTACAATACGAAATATAAAAAAACTTAAAATAACAATAACAAAGGTAAGAAAAAAAAACGAAACATAGGAAATTAAACGAAACGAATTACAACTAATTATTCATCGTCTTCCGAATATTCTTCTTCATGTTGTTGTTGGCGTTGAAGACGTTTCTGCCAAACATGCTCCATAAAGTCTCGTTGGAGCTGAGAATGCATTTCTGAGTCGCGCATTTCCCTTGACTTGCGTTGCTGGGTATCACATCTGTCGACCCATGTTTGTTGCCTCAAATTTGGTACCGGATCCACAAACAGTTCGCCATAGTCACGGAGCGCAAACTTTTGATCTTTCAATATCATGTTATGCAAAATAATGCAGGTATACATGCTTCGTTGTATCTTGACAATTTCATAAGCACGTCCCGGTTGTTGTAGTATACCTCACCGTCCTTGGAGCAAACCAAAAGCACGTTCGACATCCTTTCGTGCACTTTCTTGCTTCCTTTTGAAATAACTATGTTTCTCGTCAGTCGTTGCCGAGAAGGATTTGACGAAAGTTGCCCACTGTGGGTAAATTCCGTCAGCCAAGTAATACCCCTGTTCATACCTTCTTCGATTTACCATATAGGGTGCCCTTGGGGATTCGTCTTTTAGCAAGTCGTCGAACAAATTAGAGTTATCCAAAACATTAATATCATTATTTGCCCCTGCCATACCAAAAAATGCATGACAAATCCACAAATCTTGTGAAGCAACAACTTCAAGCATTAACGTTGGGTATCTTTTATCACCCCTACCAAATTGCCCCTGCCAAGCCACCGGACAATTTTTTCACGCCCAATGCATACAATCAATGCTACCAAGCATTCCCGGAAAACCATGTTCCCGTTCATGCTTTAGATAAATACTTTGAATGTCCACCCATGTTGGTTTTCTTAAAAACTCAAGCATAAACAAATTCATAACACACATGTTAAAAT
The DNA here is from genome assembly GCA_014162995.1 of Artemisia annua. Lineage (NCBI taxonomy): Eukaryota > Viridiplantae > Streptophyta > Magnoliopsida > Asterales > Asteraceae > Artemisia > Artemisia annua. The sequence goes on along the minus strand of LBNU01027465.1, from coordinate 32,662 downwards.
TATTAAGACATAAACGCATAGTACTCGAACCCATTTGCAAATACTCATCAAACGCATCGGGTGCGTTGCCGTATGCCAATTGGCGTATGGCAGCTGTACACTTCATAAGAGCACTAATACTCCCTCGACCAGTACAATCATGCCCTGACTTAAAGTATTGAAAGTGATCTGGAATAACATCGGATTCATAAGATTCAATACCTTTGACTATTTTTAGAAATAGTTTTTGGCGCATGCGAAACCTTCTACGAAAATTACGGGGCGTATACTTAAAACCCTGAATGAAATAGTCGTTTAGCAGACGTTCTTCAGCAATCTCGCGTTCACGAAATATGTGGATACGAGGCACCTGAGGCTGAGGATGAGCTTCTTCTTGTTCTAAGCGTTGCTGATACTCAATCGCAGCAATCATAAACTCTATATCTTCTTCGTCATCTATGTCTGACCAAGTCGCAGGTGCTTCGGCATTTTCATTTGGGTCCATTGTGAATGAAGAAGGTTTTTTTTTCTTATAGAGTAAGTATAAAGGGTTGAGAATTAGTAGTGGATGTGTGAAAAAAAAATTTATGTGTTTAGTTGGTATTTATAGTGGTGGGTATATGATTTTGATTTTTTAAATTTTTTTTTTGAAATATAGCCGTTTGTTAATAAAGTGGAGGGGTGGAATTATTTTTTTTTTAAACCAACGGATAGAAATATAGCCGTTGAGGGGCTTAAAGTGATTTTTTTTACACTTTCTCGCCTTAACCTTGTGTTACTCCCTTTACGTTGCACGTTAACGCCCACTTAACGCTAGGGGATGCATTGGTTCACTCGGTATTAACGCACGTTAAATCCTATTTAACGCAACACTTGCGTTACTACTGTAAATGCTCTTACAATTACTGTACTTCAAATTGATTAAACATTAATAAAGACGACGGTGTATAACAACGTTAATTTGTGATTTGCGAGTGCAATCATTTTTTTTTAAATGTATACATGGGTGTGAAGTGATTAATAGGGAAAAAAAAATTAGTAGTTTAAATTGTAACGGAATATTCAAATATTTAATAGATTGTTTTGTCTAGTCTTTTATAAGTAAGGGCGATATTATTCATTTTTTAAGTTTTAAAGGTTTAATTAATTGTGTTTTCTGTTTATATGTAGTGTAGATGAGTAAAACCGGATTCCATCTTTGGTCCCCGAGTCTATTAGAAAAATATCATATCGTAAACTTTTGAAAACGTACATAGAATGCATAATAGCACAAGACCGTATAAAAAGCTTAATTAATAAATCAACTGCTACTGAAAGCAGTTCAATCACTGTTAACATAAGAAATCTTTGGTACATGCTAGTTGTCCTATTTCTCATTCACAAAGGAGATATACAGTTTGTAATGCAATCAAGATATAATCCACTTGAATGGTGTGAGAAACATGAATCAACTCTTGTAACCTTGAGTTTGTTGACATTGACTACCATGCAACTGAGAATGTTCACTACCAAGCCACTTTCTCTATTTAAAATTCATTGATTTAAATTTAGTAAGAAAACAAACCATCTATGTATTTCACTCATGATTCATATATCTTCATATGCAAATGTTTTTCAGCAAATTTCACCAACTTCTCCATTTCGGTGGCACTATCAATGGTACCACTACGATTTGAATCGACTGAATTCATCGCCGTTTTGGCCTTCCACCTCCCAAACCATATCCTAAGACCATGAAATGCCTCTTTCAATTCTTCTTGGCTGATACGACCATCACGGTTATCATCAAAGGCACGCAACCATGCTTTGAATTCATCAACGGTCATTGATCTACTTGGCTCTAATCGCATGCATCGCATGATAGCCATATTTCTTGAACTAAATGTATATGTTTAAGATTGAAAACTTTGATGAAATTGATATATGTGAGTTGGGAGTTATAAGAAACATATTTATAGTCTAGTCAATGGAATCTACAATGGATGCCCACACGGCTTCACTTACAATCCACATGGCGTTCATAATAATAAAAAAATATATATATAAGTAAGCGTAGACGAGTAATAATAATTTATTATGTAATATGACATTTGCTGCAAATTATTGGTGTAGATCAAAGTGGAACTAGTTTCTAAAGTTTTTTCACTTTTATAATTCCATATTATATTAAAGAGAAATGATACATAGTCCTAAACTTAGGCCTAATTGTAGGCCTAAAAACAAGTGTCAACATCCTGATGGGTAAAATAAGTGGGTCCCTGTCTGCAACCATTAAGATGCTGACACTTGTTTTTAGGCCTACAATTAGGCCTAAGTTTAGGTCTATGTATCATTTCTCTATATTAAAATGTTTTAAAATAGTTGAAAAGGCATCTGAAATTTCAACTGGTTTTTGTTATGGTGTACTAAAGTTAGGTAATTAGCTAGCTAGAATATGTTTGCTTAACTTTATATATCTTATAAAAGATTAATAAATTAAAGTAACAAGAAAAACCAAATTTGGTATTACAACTTTAATATATGAAACTTGCAAAATCACACTTACAAGAAAATTGTCTCTAAGTGACGCGTGAAAAACTGTTACTAAAATCTGTCGCGTACGTGATCCTAGTTATATTTGTAGAAATAAGCTATCTTGTTCGGGTTCGTTCTTTTTAATCGTCTTGTTTGGAAAGAAAGAATGCCGTTTCTTTGTATCATTTTATTGTGGTTTTTATATATTGCTTGCCTTTCAAAAAAAAAATTTGTAAAAATAAATTGTCTTTTTTTAGTAAAACTTGAAAAGAAAAAATACACCTAAACTTTAAAACTCGAATGAGACTAGTAAAAAATCTGTTAAAGGGTATGTAGTTTGATATAAAAGGATCTCAGTCATTTTTTATCCTTGCTTGATAAAAAGTTCATTTTAGAGCTATAATCTTATAAACTTTCCAAATATTCCTAATAAATTGTTTTGATTGAAATGGAAAACAATAAATCCCATAATGAATTAGTTAATGAGTTTAAATAAACTAACTAAAATCAAGAGGTTTTATTTCATTAGACCAACGACCTTAGTTAATCCTCTAATTCATATTAGCATCAAGTACTCTTTTTAGCCTAAAATTTTATCCTTGCTCTATGAATATTAATAATATTTTTTATTTTCCTACTTTCCTATTATAAGTATTCGTTTTTATATGNAGTACATTAAATTGTTTTTAATGAAAAACTTATGGATATAGTATATTTAGTTACTTAAATATAAATGAGGTGTTACGTTTAAGATTATTTTTTTTTATTTTTATTTTTTTTTTTAATTTTTTTTTTCTTTTGGTCTTTTTTAAAGCAATTCATATAACATGCGCCCGTTTGTTCCGCGCCCGTTTAGCCCATACCCGTTTGGCCGTTTAGTCCATAACCTGTTTAGCCCGTAACCCGTGCCCGTCTAGCCCCCTCATTTTGCCACCTCTCAGCAAATAAATAGCAGTTATGTCTATCAATATGTTTTTAGTGGCCCGTTTAAGCTACCTTGTATATCAATTTTATATATAACTAAAATCTGTCGCGTGATAGTTATATTGATTCTAGTTATATTTGTCTTAGTTGAATGTTTCAACGACGTAACTTTCTCCAAGTGGAGTGATAACCACTCTCTTTAAAATGAAAAGATAGAATGTTAGCTAGGACGGTGTACTTTGCTGCTACAACACAATTTTTAACATGATATAACTATGGGTAAATTAAGTTTATAATATTTTAGACACGTACCTCAGGATATTTAATTGTACTAATAATTTTATGAGTTGTTTAAGAACAATTTTTTGTTGATGCATGTGAAAAGCTACACGCATAAATGTTTTGTCCGTTTTCCCTTTACATCATTTATTAATTCCACTAAGAAATATATTCTCTTGCCAAAAGTAGGAAGAATTTAGTTACCATACACTTTGATCATATGCGGTATCGAATATAAACATTAATAAACATGCCTAGAAGATCATACAATTGTTTGTCAAAAAATTGTTAAGTGGCTGTATAAGTGAGTGACGGGTTTTTTTTTTTTTTAATTAATTAATTAAATTTTTTTTTTACTCGAGTAATATTTTCTTAGGCAAAATATTAATTTCAACATTAATGGAGCTCGCAAAAGCTAGAAACTACAAAGATTCAAACCTGGACGACTCTAAAACTACAACAGACATCTAGAAATAATAGCAATGATTACTCAAAAATTAAAGGAGAAAACTTCGTCGTACAAACCAAACAAAACACATGAACACTCAAGGGAAATCACCCAGTACAAATCATGGAGACGAGTGACACTGATAGGGGTGGAAACGAGCCGATCCGCTCGTGAAAAGATCGGGATCAGATTGGAAAAAGCTCGAACGAGCTGAGCCTAAACGAGCTCGAACCCGAGTTCGAGCCTGAGTCTGGGCTCGTTTAATAATCGAGATCGAGCTCGAGCTTTATATATAAAGATCGATAAGGCTCGCGAACCTAAACAAGCCCTAAACATGTATACGTGTATATATATATATTGTACATATAACCATGTATAAACGAGCTTAAGAAAATAAACGAGCTCGAGCCTAGTGTGATTAACGAGTCTTTGAGCTTTATTTCCTTCAACACGTTAGATAAGTTAGTCGAGCCCGAGCCGAGCTCGAGCTTGTGAAAATTTTCACGAGCCGAGCTCGAGCTCAAAATATGAGGCACGAAACGAGCTCGAGCCCGAGCTTGAGCTTTATATACATAAACGAGTAGAGCTCGAGCTCTGGCAGGCTCGGGCTCGGCTCGTATCGTTTCCACCCCTAGGCACCAACCATGACTTTGGAATTAACAACTGATATGTAACACGCCCGAATCTCAAATCAGACAATTTCTGACACACAATCAGACAGAGTGGTAGCATAGAGATACATAGAGACATTTACCGGAGAAAATACTTAAGATTCATAAAACCATCACAAGCTAAAACTCCATTTCCATGACCCTTGACCCTCCAATTATCTCAAAACGACAAGCAATACTTCCATCTTTATGATACTCTGCTTGCAAAACAATCCCAAACAACGACCAACAATTCCATCTCTGTGATGCTTGACGTGCAAAACAATTTTAAAAACGCCTACTAACACTTCCATTTCCATGACCCTCGACCCACAAAATAATCCCCAAAACAAGGACCAACACTAGCTAAAACCACCAAGCTATCAAAATCAATTGGAACCACGATCTTTAACCAAAACTTATAACAATTACTAGAAGAACAAGGCTAAAATACCCATGCTAAGACCAACACTAATTGACACCATAACCGAAAGTTCCGCCTAACACTATAACCATTGTTGCTTGACACCCCATCCACCACTACCTGAGACCAGTGTTGCAAAAATCGGTCTAGGCGGCCAATTAATCGGCGATTAATTGCTAGGCGAAGATTAACTGCCCCGATTTTCAATAATCGGCCTTATTAATCGCTTTGGTAAAAAATCGGTCAACATACCGATTAATCGGATAAAAATCGGCCAAATCGGGCATAAATCAGCCAAATCCGACAAAAATCGTATAAATCGTCCAACTCGGTTACGTATAGAAATCGGCCAAATCAGAAAAAAAAAAATCGGCTAGATAGGCCAAATCGGGCATATAGTTTCAAAATTTTATAACTTTATGTATAAAAAATCCATTCGATTAATCTCCGAGTAATCCCCGCCTAACCGATTAATCACTAGGCAGTACCCAAGCCACCAGCTACCGCCTGTGATTTTTTGCAACCTTGTGTGAGACCATACAAAAAAATGCCCGGATACACAACCAACATACCCTACACCACAACCACCAATAGCGTGACACCACATCACTTGCAAAACCACCATGACCGACTTTCATCTGAAAATAGTATTCTAGCAAAAAAAACCCCACCAAGACCATCACGAGCTGAAACAAACGACCACTACGACTAAACCCATGACCACAACCATATGAAATCGGAAAGAAAAAAGTTGTTGAGGAGAGGTATATATAAACGAGGAAGGGTAGGGTGAAAGAGCCCCTCTAGGCTGTCTGCCAAAACCGAAGATGAAGAAGGGAGAAATTTAGTGATTGGAGTCGTTAAAAATTATGGTTGGGAGGGAAAAATGGAAACAAGTTTACTGAAATAAGTCTATGACTCTTGCTTACAATAGGTTCTTTAAAAGTTTGGACTTACAATTTCATTTATGATATGGATTCAGTTTGATCGGTCCAGTGGTGTGGTAACACTTTGGAAACAAATAAACACCGACCTATTATATGAAAACATATGGTTGCTTTACAGCTCTTTGAAGATGGTTTCTAGTTGGTGGGGTATTTGAACTTTTGATACCATCGAAAGATTTTGGATCTAATCTATTTGGAGATACACATGTCTTGGCTTTTTTTTTTTTTTTTTTTTTTTTTTTTCCCTTAAATCTTAAATAAATTTGTAACATGAAAAAAAAAAAAAAAAAAAAAAAAAACAATTTCATTTCCAAGGACTTGTTCTTTACAATTTCATTTTTATTTCTTGATCGTCCTTTACTATATCTTTTGTTTAAGGTACAATATTTTTTACAATATTTTTTGATAATTTTTTTTTTCTTTTTGTTCTTTACAGAAAGTGGGTATATTTTTTCTGTCAATTTGTTTCTGGAATAAAACTATTTTGATATATATTATTTATTTATTTATTTATTCTCTCAGATTGTTGCAAGAATAACAGGCATCAGACCCAATTATGATATTTAGGCGGGTGCAGTTAATAGGTTTAAAAGAAAAAATAGGTAAAATAAATAGTTTTTGTCACATCAAACGAGATGCAAATAATGTGAGGAGGTATGGATAACACCACCCAAATTATTATCAAAAGCATAAAAACCTTGGTGAACTCGTGTGGTTCTGACGTGCCCAGAGGCGAATCCTAAACGACTCCATTCAAACTAACTTGAAATGGGATGAGTGCTTTCTGTTTAGTGCAAAAAATATTAAAACCTTTTTTTGCTATAAAAGTAAATAATATGTGGTTCTTGATTGTGTGGACATCCAAATTCCTATTAAAGATTTGTACAAGCCTACTAATATTCTGTTTGGCGTGAGGCATATATGCAAACGTGAAAATTAAATCATCACGTCACAATGACAAAACTTGCAACGTCTTTTATTCTTTTTAGCGACACATATGCGCCTAACTAGTAATGTTGTCAGCGGGGCCTGTCCTGAGGATTTTGATGCCCGAGACGAGCTCACTAAAATATGCCCCTCGTAAACCAAAAACAATCGAATTTTTAGAGGTTTGGAACCTAGTCAAACTAGGCGGCTCATCCCACGCCGAATTCTATTTATTAAGTAAAAATATTACGTTACAAGAAAATGAACTTTGAATTACAAGCTCAAAGTAAATCACCTAAATCGATGTCGTCGTGCGTTTCTTGAAAAAAATTCATCAATTATTTCATCATAGTCGACATTTGCTAAAAACTTACTTTCTATAAAGTTAAAATGTTTGCAACGGTTGATCGATCGCTACATTTTCCCCATTCGTGAATGGAAAGATGAAGTCTGTTTGATGCAACCAAGAGATGAATCCCTTGAAGTGGTGTTAGAATACGCATCAACTCCTTTAAAACTGTAACCCTAAGTTCATCAGCATCAACCACAATGCCACCAAGTACAACCCTGTGAGCAGCCAGAGCTCTTTCCACCTCATGATCAGAACCGTTGTTGGTAGCTGTTATAATAAGTGGCTCGCCAGTGATGCATTCCTGCAAGTCATCCCAAAATAATTGTTTCACATTGAATAATGCTAATTTTGTACTCTCTCCGTCCCAAATTATTTGTCAACTTTTGACTTTTGAAGTATTTCTTTCTCAACTTTAACCTTAAATTGCGTTGTTTGTGTTATATAATACTTGATGGAAGTTATACCCAATGAAAATACATTTAAAACTACATCAATTCATATATTTTGCATCAAGTATTATACAACACAAAAAAGAATATCTGAGGTCAAAGTTGTAAATGAATGATTTCAAAAGTCAAAAGTGGACAAATAAATTAGGACGAAGGGAGTATATTTTATGGTGAAATAGGATATAGTCACTTTTAACGATCGTGTGTAATAACACAAACAAGGGTTGTTTAAAATTTGATATACAATGATTAGCAAAGTTCCGTTTAATAGTTCACCAGTTCAAGTCAGCCATAGTTTTGACACTTTACCGTGTCTAAATGTTAAAGTTAATGGTGGCAAAACAAGCAAGTTTAGGAAAGTTTTATTCAATTTGGCAAACTGTGAGCATAAGCCAAACTTGGGCCCGTTTATAAGTTTACTAGTCTTTTACGTTTTCAATACGAGTAATAAATTTTGAGTTCTTGACCCTGACCCAGTGGCAGTGAACACTGCTAAAATCGTCCAGTTTATGTCCACCAATAACTTTTGTTAAATTACTACTACGTAGTACAAGATAACAAATTTCCAACAATAAAGAGGCTAGGGAAATAAAAAAATATTCAATTTATCTAATCTTTCATACAATATTTAGATGTCATCTAACGTTCGAGTATCTACCCTCATCCTATGTTCTGTAATATTTTTTAGTAATATATTTACCGGAAAAACTTTTTACTAAAAAATCCGTTCGAGTATCTATCTAGTAATCATTGCAGATGCTTTATATATATTGCCGCTAAAAGAAATTGGTCCAGTTGTTTTTTGTCATGTGTCTCACCTTGGTTTGTAAACAAAACATGCGCACAAATATCTTACTTAACAATAAAATCGCAACCAAGAGCGGAGCTACATGAAGACCGGGAAGGGTCCAGGACTTCCAAGCCTAAGCCCATTAGTGTATTTATTTGCGATATCATGTGTTTAAAAAATTATTTTCATCTCGGCCCTTCCATATAATATTTTTCCAAAAAAAAAAAAAAAAAAAAAANTTTTTTCCTTCGCCACTGATCGCAAATGACACAGAAAAATAACATACCTGCAAATTAGCCATCCTTGAAGAAATCATTTCCTCACTAGAAACAGTATTAGCATGAAGAGCTTTTATCAACTGCACTTGCTTACCACTATATTCACCCCCACACTTACTACTCTCTCCATTACACATTTTCGGAAGCTTTATATCTAAATTTTCGGATTCGGACTCAAATATAGAGTAGAGCAGTTGTATATAAATCGACGGTTTGAATCCACCAATCCAAAACAAAGAGTTCTCGAAAGAAGTGCACCATGATGGTGAAAAGATGGACAAGGTATCGTTTGATCTTGTTAGGTGGTAGTCAGTAAGATGTTGGATATTTTTTTCAGCTAGCTGGTTTAGGTGGTCATTGTCGTCGTTAGGGACCGCGGTTAGGACGTGGAGTAGCTCTTTAAGGTTGGTTCGTTGTAGGGCAATCCAATGAAGGAAGCCTGTTCGCAAGGAATTATTGTTGTTGGTGGTCATGGTTTAATTTGTTGTGTGAAATGTAATGTAAATACTGCGACTATTATATATACAAAATTTTAGGTTGCAACCTTCGTTTTTTGTCCCTCAACACACGTGACATGATTTATAGGTACGTATAGTATGATAAGGTGGAGTATATGATTAGGATTTAAACGAAAAGAAAACTCAAAATGAGAAGTATGTGAAGTAAGCATAATCATATATTTGATATGCAATAATTTAAATTTGATGCATCCTAATATATTTTATGGCTCAAAATTATATACATATACGTATATTAAAATGCATTTCATCAAATTAAGTGAATCCTATATATTTTTCGTCTACTACATATCAAATGTGGTTATAGTGCTACTTTGCATCTTTTTCACTACAAAGTCACTTCGAAAGAATATGCGATGCCTTTAAATGAACAAAGATGCATCTAATTTAATTTGATGCATCTCAAATGTGTTGTTATAATTATTTCTCATTTCAATTTTCTTCTTACTAGATCACAACCCTTATATAGTATGCATCGAGTGTCATATGCCTGGCCAAGAACTTAGTGGATTATATATATTCTTTATATAGTGAGGATCAAATAAGAAATAAAAGTAAAATAAGAATAATGAGAAGTCATCACAGCCGCACATGTCAGATGCACCTTAAGAAAAAATGCAATTTTCATAAAATTTTTTATTTTCATTTGCAATGTGTGACTATAAATATTTCTCCTTCTTATTTTGTTTATCCTTCTCACTTGATCTTTTCTCATTTTTATATTTTAAACTGAGTTCAACTCTAGGTATTAACATTTTTCAACCAACAAAAGCTTTGAGTTAATCATAACTGAAGACTTGAAGTGTTAGCAGCAAACTCGATATATATGGCTATGACAAGTTGGCTTAAAAACACCCTTATACGCATAGTTTTATCCTTTCTGTAAGAAAATAGATTGGCTACAATGTTGATCAGTAATTGGCGAGATCGTTCTGTTTAGTTTCTAACAGGAAATTAACTTTGTTAACGACATGTTACACAGTCAGATATGAGAATATATATAATATACGTGGCAAAATGAGAAACAAGTGAGTACATGTCGAGCATGCAGACGTATGATTCACTAGTGGTCAGATGCATAACGGCTTAAAATATGTCACTTGACTCCAAGCACAAAATCAAGTTGCAACTAGTACAACTTTCAACGCACAATTGGCTTTATTTCTGTTATTCAAAGATAGCCTCTAAACTTTCCCACGCAGCAGCTTACATGCAAAAGCGATCCCTTATTGGCCTCTTTGTCTTCCACGCAGCAGTTTGAAAACAAACAACTACATACCAGCGACGCACCTGCTTCTTCTCTACCTTTCTGCCTGTGTGTCTTTGCTTTCACCCCTTCACAAGACTACACGTACGTGTATGCTAATACACATGGGCTAAGGGTTTACATGACAGCCACGTGCACAACTTGGTCCCACCTTGGTTCTCCAACAGTTAGCTATGATACCAAATTGGTTGCCTTATTTTCGTCACTCTTATGCTTACACGTACTGTGCTGATCTAAAACCTAATTTCATAGTTGCTCTACAGGCCGGTCACACTTGAATAAAAGGTACTCTCAAATTTTAGTTTTGTAAACATCTTTTATTCTTGCAGCCCTAGGTTAACGGTATATTCGGCAATGAAAAGGAAAATTTAGAATTAGGGCGTTATGGGGTTATGTAAGTAGTTTTGGGTAAATAATCTGTAGTAACGAAATTTCAGAATTTGAGGTTTATGTTTATGTAAGTTTCGATCGGTATACACTGCAACATTTTCAACGATAAAATCAAATATATATGGTAACGCATGAGAACTTCAGCATCCTGCCTACAACAGATCATATAACATTTATTTGCTTCCCTATATATCTAGGGAAACAAAAATTCTAATTAATTTGTCTGAATGTCCAAGACTGGTCATGCAAATCTCTAGCGACCAACTCCTGAGCTGGCGGTTGCATTGAGAAATCCTACAAATCATCTTTCTTATTAGTCACCAAATATAGAGTTAATAATATAAAGAAGAAGATTGGACATACGAGGGGCGGGAATATCTTTTCAGCAGCACGACGAGGAACAGAGAATCCACCATGGGTGCTGGTATCACTGGCAGTAAGAGTTTTGCAGAAGAACTCGGAAGGTTGCCGGTTTTGCTTGAGACCCATGTCGGATATAAGCAATGCCTCCTGATCATACTGTTGGTTGCATACCAATTTAATCAAACCATGTAGTTTTCTTGCTTTCCACCATTTCACAACAACAATAAAAATGCAAATCCTTATTGCAACCCCCATATTCACAAACATAAAAATCCCATTAAATATTTTACTACCCACCAAGTGTTTGTAAAAATGTCTCAACCAAAAAAACATACATAAAACACATCATCCTTTTTTTTTCACAAACCCATTTCACGTATTTTCATTATTCTAATTTCATGACTACCTCCTCTACCTCTTCGGACGGGATTTGGCCATGTCCATTCCGGAGATTTCATTGTTGCCCGGATGGTGTAGTGGGCAATAAAGGGATTGCTCGTTTGATTTCTCATCTCAAGAGACTACACCTTTCGACCGATGAACGTAAATGTGTCTTACACGAGGCTATTTCTACGGACCATGGTTTATATATGGCAGTCGAGGAAACTTTGAAGCTATTTGATCAATGGTTGTGTGGGAAGTGTATGACTTTACATGCTGTAAGTCGTGCTTGTCATCACCCGGATGGTCTTGTTCATTTTGCTGAAGGTTCTAATGACATAAGCGGATATATTGTTGGCATTTCTAATCCGTCTAATAAGGAGTCTGAGACAAAAGTAACTATAAAGGAAAACTCAAAACGAGAAGAATGTGAAGTAAGCATAATCATATATTTGATATGCAATGATTTAAATTTGATGCATCCTAATATATTTTATGGCTCAAAATTATATACATATACGGATATTAAAATGCATTTCATCAAATTAAGTGAACCTATATATTTTTCGTCTACTACATGTCAAATGTGGTCATAGTGCTACTTTGCATTTTTTTCACTACAAAATCACTTCGAAAGAATATGCGATGCTTTTAAATGAACAAAGATGCATCTAATTTAATTTGATGCATCTCAAATGTGTTGTTATAATTATTTCTCATTTAAATTTTCTTCTTACTAGATCACAACCCTTATATAGTATGCATCGAGTGTCATATGCCTGGCCAAGAACTTAGTGGATTATATATATTCTTTATATAGTAAGGATCAAATAAGAAATAAAAGTAAAATAAGAATAATGAGAAGTCATCACAGCCGCACATGTCAGATACACCTTAAGAAAAAATGCAATTTTCATGAAATTTTTTATTTTCATTTGCAATGTGTGACTATAAATATTTCTCCTTCTTCTTATTTTGTTTATCCTTCTCACTTGATCTTTTCTCATTTTTTATATTTTAAACTGAGTTCAACTCTAGGTATTAACATTTTTCAACCAACAAAAGCTTTGAGTTAATCATAACTGAAGACTTGAAGTGTTAGCAGCAAACTCGATATATATGGCTATGACAAGTTGGCTTAAAAACACCCTTATACGCATAGTTTTATCCTTTCTGTAAGAAAATAGATTGGCTACAGATGTTGATCAGTAATTGGCGAAATCGTTCTGTTTAGTTTCTAACAGGAAATTAACTTTGTTAACGACGTGTTACACAGTCAGATATGAGAATATATATAATATACGTGGCAAAATGAGAAACAAGTGAGTACATGTCGAGCATGCAGACGTATGATTCACTAGTGGTCAGATGCATAACGGCTTAAAATATGTCACTTGACTCCAAGCACAAAATCAAGTTGCAACTAGTACAACTTTCAACGCACAATTGGCTTTATTTCTGTTATTCAAAGATAGCCTCTAAACTTTCCCACGCAGCAGCTTACATGCAAAAGCGATCCCTTATTGGCCTCTTTGTCTTCCACGCAGCAGTTTGAAAACAAACAACTACAGACCGGCGACGCACCTGCTTTAAGGGTTTAATTACATGGCAGCCACGTACGTGTACAACTTGATCCCACCTTGGTTCTCCAACAGAGTTGGCTATGATACCAATTTGGTTGCCTTAGTTCCTCACTCCATGTGCTTACACTGTGTTGATCTAAAACCTAATTCCATAATTACTCTACAGTTCACACTTGAATAAAAGGTACTCACAAATTTTAATTTTGTAAACATCTTTTATTCTTGCAGCCCTAGGTTAACGGTATATAATCAGCAATGAAAAGGAAAATTTAGAATTAGGGCGTTATGGGGTTATGTAAGTAGTTTTGGGTAAATAATCTGTAGTAACGAAATTTCAGAATTTGAGGTTTATGTTTATGTAAGTTTCGATCGGTATACGCTGCAACATTTTCAACGATAAAATCAAATATATATGGTAACGCATGAGAACTTCAGCATCCTGCCTACAACAGATCATATAACATTTATTTGCTTCCTTATCTAGGGAAACAAAAATTCTAATCAAACATTGTTAAAATGGCACAGAACAATGTCTATAATCACCCAACCAACAACCCTTTGGTGATAATCTTTTATTAAAATAATAAACACTGAATGATTGTCCCCAACACGGATGCAATCAATATATAATACAAAGAAACAAGTTATTGTCCCTCAAATAGGTGCAATAACAATACAAGAACTCACACTCTAATCAGAAACAATAAACCAAACCAAACTAAAGATCAAGATGATCTTATTACAAAACTATAAGAGTAAACTACCCAGAAACCCAATGTAAACCCAGATGATGAAGACCAGAGTATTGTGTGTATTCGTAGAGAGAATGAGAGATTCAATAATGAGAAACCCTAGCTGATAAGGAGATTATATAGCCCTCAATATTTCACTTAAGTCCTGCATAAACAAACACTTAACAAACAATGCCCAAAGTTATAAAGTTAGAAAACTAGTTATAAATATTTACATAACAACCCCCTGAAGGTTCAGCTATTTGTCAAAGGATATAATACTTTCAACACCCCTCCTCAAACTGATGAACCTGCAAAAAGATTAATCATACCAAGTTTTCTAACCATAACATCATGTTGCACAGAACAAAGGGCTTTAGTCAAAACATCATCAGTTTGACCTTTTGAGTCAACCTTAACAGTTTTAATCAACCCAGATGCAACCTTCTCTCTAATCAAATGCACATCAATATCAAAATGTTTAGTTTTTTCATGCATTACTGGATTAGCAGCAATCTGAATTGCAGCCTTATTATCACAAAACAACTCAACAGGCAACAAGTTGTCTGTAATACCCAAATCCTTTAAAACCTTAAGAATCCACATAACCTCACAAGTAGTAGAGGCCATAGATCTATATTCAGCCTCAGCTGAAGACTTAGATAGAGTAACTTATTTCTTACTCTTCCAAGAAACCAAATTGCCATTCACAAATACACAATATCCAGATACAGATTTCCTAGTAACAGGGCACTTAGCCCAATCTGAATTAGAATATGTAGAAACTTTAAAATTCTCATTATTCTTACTGAAATGTAACCCATTTCCAGGTGCAAGCTTAAGATACTTAAGCACTCTTAAACCAAGATCAAAATGAGACTGCAAAGGCTTATGCATATGCTGACTCAAACAATGAACAGCATAAGAAATGCCAGGCCTAGTCATGGTGAGATATATCAGTTTACCAACAAGTTTCTGATAACTAGTAATGTTTTTCAAATACTTATCATCACTTGTTTCCTTATGATTCAGCACAATATTCTCAGGTAAAGGAGTTAAAACAGGTCTACAAGCAAGCAAACCATAATCATTCAACAACTCAAGACAATACTTCCTTTGATTCAAACATAAACTTGTATTAGTTTTTAACACCTCAATTCCAAGAAAATATTTCAATTCACCAAGACTTTAATCTTAAACTTGTTCCTTAGAAAAGTTTTAAAATTCTCAATTTCACTTTCACTATTCCCAGTGATCACAAGATCATCCACATAAACAAGTAAGTACACAACAGTACTTCCTTTAGTGTTAACAAAGAGAGAGTGATCGTTTTTAGACTGTTCAAAACCAGCCTCAAACAAAGCTTCAGACAATTTAAGATTCCATTGTCTTGGAGCTTGTTTCAAGCCATAAAGAGATTTTTTTAATTTGCAAACCTTTTTGCTACCTTCTTTAAAGTAGCCAGGTGGTGGCAACATATATACTTCTTCTTTCAAATCACCATATAAAAAAGCATTATTAATATCCATTTGAAAAATTTTCCAATCTCTCTGAACAGCAATACTAAGTAAACACCTAACGGTTCCCATTTTTACCACAGGACTAAAGGTTTCATCATAATCAAAACCTTCCTTTTGATTATAACCCTTAGCCACTAACCTAGCTTTATATCTCTCTATCTCACCATTAGCCTTATACTTAATTTTCCACGCCCATTTAGATCCTACAGGAACTCTTCCATATGGAAGATCAACTTCTTCCCAAGTACCATTCTCATATAAAGCAACAATCTCATCATTCATAGCATTTCTCCAATTAAAATTCTTTGAAGCTTCTTCATAAGAATAAGGTTCAAAAGACTTGTTCAAATTAGTAACAAAACAACAATTATCAGCACTTAATCTAGTATGATTAGCATATTCATTCAGAACATATTTAAGTTTAGAATCAAGAACATAATCATTCAGTTTAGCAGGTAAGTTAGAAAATCTATTAGTCCTCCTATGACTAGTAGTTCATTCCTCACTTTGATTTTGAAAAACATTTTGAAAACTAGGCACATCTGTTTCATGAATTGCATTTCCTTTAGAATTAATGTTATCATCTAAAGGAGTTGCAATATTTTGGTCAACTGATTGTTGTGGATCAGCAAGTTGATGTATCATTTCTAAATGATCAACCTGATCATGATCCACTACCCTATCAGATTGACTAACACTACCTTCTCTACCAACAGATGCTACTTCCTCTCTTTCTTCATCTAATTTATCATCATTGGGAGAGGGACTAGGAGTTCTGGTTTTTGACTCAAAATTATCAAAGAAATTCAAAGAATTAACTTCAAGATTAGACTTAGAAAGATCATTTTGTTTCATCCATTAAGGAAAAATAGTCTCATAAAACTTTACATCTCTGGAATAAAAAACTGGCCTATTTTCCAAACTCAACAACTTATAAGCTTTTTTTCCACTAGCATAACCAAGTAAAACACACTTTTCAGACTTTTTAGAAAACTTATCAGACTCATTTAAAATAGTAGCATAACAAAGACATCCAAAACTCCTAAGATGTGCCAGACTAGGTTCTCTACCATAAACCAAAGAAAAAGGAGATTGACCATTTAAAATAGAGGAAGGCAACCTATTAATCAAATAAGTAGCAGTTAAAACACAATCAGGCCGAAAAAACAAGAGGAATTCCCCCCCTGAAACATAAGGCTTCTAGCTACATTAAGCAAGTGCCTATGTTTCCTTTCAGCAATCCCACTCTGTTGGGGAGTATATGCAACACTAGTTTGTTGTATAACACCCATAGTTTCAAAAAATTCACCCATTTTATTATTAACAAACTCATTACCATTGTGAGATCTGACAATCTTAATTTTCTTATTAAACTGTGTCAAAACCATTTTAAAGAAACTTTGAAACATTTCAAAAACTTCATGTTTTCCTTTCAACATATACACCCAAACAGATCTGCTAAAATCATCAACCACAGTCAAGAAGTATTTAAACCCTTCCCTGCTAACCACTTTATATGGCCCCCACACATCTAAATGTATGAGATCACCAAAACTGAAAGTTTTATGTTCACTAAGTGGAAAGGGATCCCTTGTTTGTTTGGCCTGATGGCAAACATCAAAAGGTGCCCCATGATCAATATTATTCAATTTTAAAGAACCTTTTAAAAGTTTCAAAACTTGATTAGCAGGGTGTCCCAACCTATTATGCCAAACATCTTTAGATACAAAACAACTAAGAAACTCACTTTTAAGCACACAAGCAGAAACCACATTACACTTATCAAACAGATAAAGACCACCAGACTCGCTACCAGTCCCCAGCACCCTCTGCTGATTCAAATCCTGAATATAAGATTTTGTTTCATCAAAACCAACTCTTAACTTGCTATCTTTGATCAATTTATTAACAGACATAAGATTAACACAGTATTCAGGAACAACCAAGACATCAAACAGAACAACATTCTCATTCAGTTTTAGATTACCAACATGAGTAACTTTGGCCAAAGTTCCATTAGGGTGTCCCACAGTAAGTTTTAAATCAGATATGTCAACCAAATTATGCATATTAAGAGGACTATTAGTTAAATGTTGATTAGCCTCAGAGTCAATTATCCATCCCAGATGGTAACTGACTCCATCCAACTTAATATTAGCACCAAAAAACTTATAAAAATGCTGATTAAAGAAAACACTGCATTTAAAGAAAGAACATTACTAAGAGATAAACTACTAGTATATTGGCATGAGCAGAGGTTCCAGGTGACTCATTCAACTTAATATTGGCATGAGCAGAGGTTCCAGGTGACTCATTCAACAGACTTAAAAGCTTCATCACCTGATCATTACTAAGAGATAAACTACTAGTACCATTTTTAGAAGCATTGTTAACAACAGAAGCACTTTTGACATCATTGGTTTTATTAAAAACATTTGGTTTAAGATTAGGATTCTTTTTAAAACCAGAGGATAACCAATAATTTCAAAACATCTTTCCATTGTATGTCCTTTTAAACCACAATGAGTACATAGTAAACTATCATAATTTCCTCTGTTGTTACTAGAATTGTTATTCCAAGTGTTATTACCCCTTTTCCAGTTTCCATTTTTATTATCAGAAGTTTTAGAAGTAAAAGCAGACACCTGAGCCTTCTCAGTTTTCATAGAACTAGTAGTAGGAACCCCTCTATGAGATTCCTCTCTAGAAACAATCACAAAGGCATCTTTGACCTCAGGGAGAGTTTCCCTGGTCAAAATACTACTCCTAATAGGTTGATACATATCATCAAGACCCATAAGAAACTGCATAAGTTTTAACAACTTGGCATGATCAGACAATTCAACTCTAGCATCACAAGTACAATCAGGCAATTTAGCAAGAACATCAAATTCCCTCCACAAAGAACACAACTTATGATAAAATTCAGAAACAGGCAAACCACCTTGTTTAAAAGTATTTATCTTTTGAAGCAAGTTAAAAACAACAGAACCATCAACTCTATCATAAGTGTCTTTTAAATCCTTCCAAACTACAGATGCATTATCAGAGAAAGCATGACCAAGATAGACATCCTGAGTCAAAGAACTTAATATCCAATTCAAAACTACTGCATTACACCTATCCCATTGTGCCTCTAACAAAGGACTAGTAGCATAATCACTTTTTAAACAACTACCATCAAGAAAACCAGTTTTGTTTTTAATTTGCATAGCCAACTTAATAGCACTAGCCCATATTCTATAATTCTTAACACCAGCAAATTTTGATAGACACAACAGATGCACAATTAGAATCAATAGGATGCAAATGCAAAAGATTACTCTGATCAAGACTACTAATCATAATAGCCATACTGACAAACAAAGAAACAAATAGACAAGATAACAAAGAAACTAATCAACAGAAAACCAAACAAATAGAGAACTAAACAAACAAGAAAACTAACAGCAAGAAACCAAATGAACAACCAGTACTAACTAACCAAACAGACAACAAACCTATAAACAAAGTATAACCCATTCACACCCAGAACTAACTTAGCCCAAGCCAGTAAGCTGTGGTTGGCCAGAGCAGGTATTCATACCACTCACGGTGGCATATCAAGATGTTAGCCAACCCGTTTACGCTCACCCAACTCAGAACTAGTTAATCCTAAAGGAACGAAAATTATACTTACATTGCAATAAAAAGATACCAGCAGCGGAAAAGAACCAATTACCAGCCCAAGAACCCAAGATTCCCAGAACACAAGAAACCCCCAATTTTAAAAAATTAGGATTTCTTTCAATTGATCCAAGAAACCAACAATTAACCGTGAAAATCAACACAAACCACCACCAATCGAACCAAGAACGTCAGAACCAAAAAAACCCCAAAAATTAGGGTTTCAAGAAAAAAACCCAAAATCTTCAATTGGGGTTACAACCCCTCAATCGAACCAAGAATCACCAAGAGATCAATCAATCACAACCTGGCTCTGATACCATGTTAAAATGACACAGAACAATGTCTATAATCACCCAACCAACCACCCCTTGGTGATAATCTTTTATTAAAACAATAAACACTGAATGATTGTCCCAACACGGATGCAATCAAGATATAATACAAAGAAACAAGTTATTGTCCCTCTAGTATGTGCAATAACTATACAAGAACTCACACTCTAATCAGAAACAATAAACCAAACCAAACTAAAGATCAAGATGATCTTATTACAAAACTATAAGAGTAAACTACCCAGAAACCCAATGTAAACCCAGATGATGAAGACCAGAGTATTGTGTGTATTCGTAGAGAGATTCAATAATGAGAAACCCTAGATGATAAGGAGATTATATAGCCCTCAATATTTCACTTAAGTCCTGCATAAACAAACACTTAACAAACAATGCCCAAAGTTATAAAGTTAGAAAACTAGTTATAAAATATTTACATAACAACCCCCTGAAGGTTCAGCTGTTAGTAAAGGATATAATACTTTCAACAAACATGCATCTTACAAAGTATCAAACCAATATATATTACAAATATATAATTGATGATGACTTATCTCGGAATAGCATAAAAAGTGATCGAAGTATCTCTTCATACAATCAAAGCATCCTGTAACCTAGCTACCAACATATGTGTATTGATAGTATAGGCGAGTTAGATTGATTACCATGTGTTAAAAGCTATTGTAAATTTTTTAAAGTGTTGGCGAATTCCTGAGTTTGGTTGTGGCTAAGGCGTGTACCAGATTCAGTAATTGTAATACAAGTAGGAGTTGATGTCTGATGTGGCTTAAGGCATGTTATCAGGTTTCTGGAATACTAGTTGGAGTGCTAGTCGGAGTGCTAGTCCAACTCGTCCAAGTTCTCCTATTATAGTTTAGTATTTATCTATTTAGGATATGTTAATGTAATCCTAGTTATAGTCTAACGTGTCTAGGTTAGTCTATATATACCATGAAGGGTAGGGCATTACATTGTAGCGAATTGGAGTTTTGAGTTAGTTTCTTCAATAAAAGTAATTGCATGTTCCTGGAAACTTTACTGTTCTTTATTTTCTGTGTCGTGCTCTTATTCCAGCAAGTGTGTTGCGTACCTTTGATAACCAAAATTCGTATCAAGAGCCAGGTTGTGTTATTGGTGATTTGTAACTGCGATTTAAGGGTTATATAAAACCAAAATCGATCCAAGAAACTAACCTGCGTCCCAGGGGTTAGTCGTGACTGATTAGGTTGCTTAAACCTGGTCACGATACTGTTCAGTTAATATAGAACAGCTTCTTTTTGTTGTTGGTAATTTGTTGCTGCGTTGAAGGGTTACAAATACCTACAACAATATTCGTTACAAACCTGTGATCCAGTGGTTTGTACGTGGAGCGATTGTGTACTGTATCTGCGAATTAGGGTTAAAAAAAACCCTAACAACAAATCGACTTCAAGACATGTGTATCTGTTGGTTTAAGTCATGTGACATTATATCAGTTTTAACTGATTAAAGCCCAGCCCAGTTATATTAACAAGTTGGAAATAGTCCATTGGGCTATTGATTGTCTTGTTATCTGTTGAAAGTTAAGTAGGGTGAATCCGGGAAACCGTTGATTATCCTACGCGTGTTCAACATAAACTGAGCTTAACTAATCTACCCGTGTGATATGGACTGGATAAATCCCCGTTACAAACTTATTTGCGGTCCAAACAAAGAAACAGGATGATGGTGGGAGAAAGCACACAACAACCTGTAAAGGAAACTACGTTGACGTTTCAGTGTCCGTTGTTAACGTCAACAAATTATACCATATGGAGGATGCGTATGGAAGTTCTTCTTGGAATTCATGGAGTATGGGATGTGGTAGATCCGGGCTCAAACGATGCCAAGAAAAACAATATAGTTAAAGGCTTATTGTTTCAATCGATTCTAGAAGATTTGATTTTGCAAATCGGGAATTTGAAAACCGGGAAGGAGATGTGGGACGCAATTAAGACCCGTAACTTAGGTGCTGATCGTGTGAAAGAAGCTAGGCTTCAAACCCTAATTACGGAGTTTGAGAATCTGAAGATGTCAGATAACGGTACTATAGATGCATATGCCTTAGGTTTAGGGTTTGGATTATGTTGCTTATTATCGAAGCTATGTATTTAGTATAAGTACACATGCCATCTCATATGTAATGCATTCAATCAATAAAACTATTTGCTATCTTTCATGGTATCACAGCTCTAGGTAAGATCCACCAATAAAAGTTGTTAACCTCCGGTCATCGGCGACAACGCTATCGGGTATTGCTTCTAAATTAGCCACACTTGGAGAAGTCATGTCGGCACACAAGATGGTAAAGAAGTTTCT
The DNA here is from genome assembly GCA_014162995.1 of Artemisia annua. Taxonomy (NCBI): domain Eukaryota; kingdom Viridiplantae; phylum Streptophyta; class Magnoliopsida; order Asterales; family Asteraceae; genus Artemisia; species Artemisia annua. Next base: position 10,610 of record LBNU01027465.1, on the reverse strand, counting down.
CACAAGTCTTCCTAGACTGTTTGTCCATATCGTGGCAGCCCTAGAACAAGTTTTAGACCTTAAAACAACGGGGTTTGAGGATGTGGTTGGACGATTGAAAGCATACGAAGAAAGAGTCAAGGAAGAAGATAAAGCAAACGATGCTCAAGAGAATTTGCTTTATGCTAGGACTGAATATTCCAACAGGAATAATGACTCAAGTAGAGGAAGAGGACGTGGTTCATACTCTCGAGGTCGTGGCCGTGGTCGTGGTCAAGGTAGTGGACGTGGCAACAATCAAAACCAAGGTCAACGTGACTCTTCAAAAAACCATGAAGATAATAATCAAAAGGGTAAACAACATGAGAAACGTGATCTCTCACATATAAAATGTTACCGTTGTGATGAGTATGGACACTTTGTTTCAAGATGCCCTGAACGAAACCGAAACCATGAAGTTAACCTTAATGAGACGCAAGAGAAAGATGTGTATCATGAGGAAGGAACGTTCTTTATGATGAACCTGGTTCAAGAAACGATTTTCATGAATGAAGAAAAGTACACTCCACCAAAGTGCGAGCCAAATACCGATGGAGACGATGTATGGTATTTTGACAATGGTGCAAGTAATCACATGTCAGGTAATTACTCTTTACTTTTATGAATTAAATGAAAATATTATTGGATGTGTTAGGTTCGGAGATGGTTCATGTGTGAGCATAAAGGGAAAAGGCTCGATTTTGTTCCAAGGTAAAAACGGTGAACAAAAATTGTTGAAAGATGTCTATTATATTCCCGCTATTCGAAATAATGTGATAAGTCTCGGACAAGCGACAATATCCGGTTATGATATTTGTATCCGAGGTGATTTCTTAACCATGCGAGATAGTTGTGGAAGTTTACTTATAAAGGTTCCACGTAGTGCAAATCGTCTTTACAAGACTCAACTAAAAGTTGGCAAAGAAGATTCAAATCATGCGAGTAAAGAACGTGGAACGGTTACTGTGTTGCGGGACAAAATATATAAAACTAATGCTAATCAGGTGGTTTTGAATGAAGAATCAAGCTCGCAAGCTGCTGCAAATGAACAGCCCTTCATTGTTCATGACACTAGCCATGTACCTGCTACTGTTCCTACTACAGTAACAAGATCGACACCTCACGCTACAGTAAATGATGAACATGAATCCGGAAGTGATGACACGCAAATCCCGGTAGCTCGACTCGAGAGCATATGACTATTGATTGCTCTCGCAGCCGGGAAAGGATGGAAGATTCATCACTTGTATGTTGAAATGGTTTTTCTACATGGTGAGTTAAAGCTCGACAATACTCTAAAGGAGATGGGCTTTCAACAATGCATGCAAGAAAAGGCGGTCTATAGAAAGGTTCCCAATGGAGAATGTATCATCGTCGCGGTATATGAGGATGATTTATTCGTGATTGGAACGAGCTTAGATCTCATAAACAAGTTCAAAAGGATAATGGTGTCTCAATTTGAAATGTCGGATCTTGGTGAGTTAACTTATTACTTAGGTATCGAAGTCTCACAAGAAAAGGATTGCGTGGAGATCAAGCAAGAGAGATATGCAATGAATATTTTGAAAGAAGCTGGTATGGAAGATTGCAATGCAACTTTATGTCCGATGGAACCGGGACTCAAGTTGTCAAAAGCTTAATGAACCAGAAGCTGATGCTACACGATATAGAAAGGTAGTAGGTTGCTTGCGTTACCTCTTGCATACTCGTCCAGATTTGACTTACTCGGTTGGAGTGGTTAGTCGATATATGCAAAGTCCAAGAGAATCACATGCTCGTGCTATCAAGCAAATCCTACGCTATCTTAAAAGTACGACTTCGTTTGGAATTAAATACAATCGGGGTAATGACATGAGACTGGTGGGATATAGCAGTCATAATGTTGAGATTGATGATGGACGGAGTACTACTGGACATGTTTTCTATCTTGGTATGTCACCCATTACCTGGTGCTCACAAAAGCAAACTACCGTAGCATTATCTTCGTGTGAAGCTGAGTTCATGGCAGCCACTGTAGCTGCGTGTCAAGCAATTTGGCTAAGGGAGTTATTGGCGGAAGTGACTGGGAACGAGCAGGTAATAGTAAAGCATGTATCCGGTGAAGAACAAAGAGCTGATCCGTTAACGAAGGCCTTGGCGCGTATAAGGTTCAAGGAGATGAGGTCGTTATTTGGAGTGCAAGTGTTACCCTCTTCGACTTAGAAATTCAGGGGGTGATTGTTGGCGAATTCCTGAGTTTGGTTGTGGCTAAGGCGTGTACCAGATTCAGTAATTGTAATAGAAGTAGGAATTGATGTCTGATGTGGCTTAAGGCATGTTATCAGGTTTCTGGAATACTAGTTGGAGTGCTAGTCAGAGTGCTAGTCCAACTCGTCCAAGTTCTCCTATTATAGTTTAGTATTTATCTATTTAGGATATGTTTAATGTAATCGTAGTTATAGTCTAACGTGTCTAGGTTAGTCTATATATACCATGAAGGGTAGGGCATTACATTGTACCGAATTGGAGTTTGAGTTAGTTTCTTCAATAAAGTAATTGCGTGTTCCTGGCAACTTTACTGTTCTTTATTTTCTGTGTCGTGCTCTTATTCCAGCAAGTGTGTTTCGTACCTTTGATAACCAAAATAAAGAAAAAGCAGAAACCCAGCTATATGACCAAATTTCAGGCTATGGATCTTGAAGCACAAAATAAAAAAATTAGATTAACTAAAACAATAAACTCGCCATATGCTAAAGTAATTTATTTCTCATTGTAGACTTAATTGCTTAGTGCTTTTTAGCGTCTTCTTGATGAGCCTTTTCAACAAATTTCCATTGCTAGAAATGATTGCACTTTTTTTGTCACCTGTAGATTTCACCTGAGCTGTGACATTGAGAATATCATTGGTATAACCATTTAAAATGACAGCCAACACTGCTGCACCATGAGCGACCGCTTCATCCGTGCTAATGCTATTGCAAAGTTTTTTCCCATCAAAGTAATCCATTAACATTTGTTTTACCTTGGGAATCCGTGTTGTGAAAACGTAGAGGGGGGGGGGGTGAATACGTTACCGTTTAAAAACTTTATTACTTGTTGTATCAAATGTCCATTTTTAGCTTGTTCTAATATGAAAGATGTTACTTGTATTTTATGACTAACATAACTTAAAACATGTTATCACACAAGTACAATCAACAAGTCACAACACAAACAATCACATCATGCAAACATCAAAGTAAAGCAATAAGTAAAAGGAAAGTGCAAACCGTCCACAACACGAGTATTTATCGTGGTTCGGCTACAAGGACTCTTTTCCTTGCCCTACGTCCACGCCCCGAGTA
>LBNU01027464.1:0-23056 GCA_014162995.1 Artemisia annua | reverse complement strand
GATCGGTTGCGGGTTGGCACCGATCGGATGGTGGTGGTAATTCTGGCCATCCGATCGGATGGACTCCAACCGATCGGATGGTAAGTTCTGTGTAACTTTGATGTTGACTTTTCTTGCGTAGATCTTTATGCACTATCCAAACTTGATTAACTCTGAACTTTGGAACTTTGAAATGACAAAAACTTAGGTTCTCCTTATGAAATGCGTCACAGATTGGACTTTGAACTTGGGAATCTTCGTGTAATCGCATATACTTCATTTTCTTCATTTTTTCTTCGTTTTTCTTACATTTGGCTACATATGCTACAAAAACATACTTTGATACGATTTAGTGGCAAAAGCATATAAAAGTAACCAAATAACATACACAAAAACACTAATAATGCTTCTAAAAACATGTTAACTTTGAGCGTTATCAGGATTTTAGGTGCTTATAGATTTAATGGCTGATTTTTATCAAATATAAAACCATTGGTAATTTTTACCCTCTTTGCCTTCATTTGTGCTTATTTTTGGCAGGGCATAAATGAGCCTGTAACTCTACAATTACTTTATCTGTTTCGATTAGTTCGATGTGATTGTGTTCTCAAAACGGATTTTGAGTATATTTCTAATTTGTTAATTAGTTTTGTTGCTAATAGTATCACACTGCTTATATCATTGTGAGCCTTTGTGTATTCTAAACACTAAAGGTGAAAATTTTAAAGAAAACCAGTGGTCACTGTGAGTTTGCCTACTCACATTGTCGTCCGACTATAGGATTGAGTTTATGTTTTAAATATTTGTTCAAAAAAGATAGCTTTTGTTAACTTTGTATGATAATTTTTTTGTTTTATGTGAAGGTGAACGCTGAAAAGGCTCCTTGGTCAGGCGTTGGTGTAGAATTACCAAGAAGAAGCAACGACAGGATTTGACGATATTAGAGATGCGTATTCGTGGGAGCTATTTCCAAGCAGGTATGCCATGACAAGAAAAGGCTGTAAAAAAACGATAATATTAGTACAAATAGTAGATTGATATACCAACGTAAGGATTATGGTTCGTAAATGACTGAAATAAGACATAGCTTGACGCGTGCTACGGAAACCATTTGTGACAATACTAACATCAAAATCGGTACAAATAGCTTAGGCTAAACATGCCGTAAATAGATGGCAACCTTATATACAGGATCTGAACTGACTTTTGTGCTCTCTTTTGCAATTGAAGTTGCCGCACAGTAGCAGCATCTAAATAATGAAATGCCGCTCTTCAGCTTCGCGTGCCACGTTTATTGTACAGCGGAAAATGAGGTAATACTTATGTCCTTAAAGTTGATCAAACTTGCATTACAGCACCTCGATTTGCATTACTTATGTCCTTAATGTTCAGTTTATATGTATGACTTCTTTGCTCATCTGACCGACTATTTTGATGTATCAATCCAGGATTGGACATGAAACGAAGCGACCGTTTTATCCTTCTCAGTCAGGTAACTTGGCCGTTGAATCAGATGCATATATTTACTGAATCTATTTGATGATTCTGAATGTGGCTCACGTGTTCCTGTCAACCAACAAACACCTTTTGAGGTACACAATTTTGGTTAATTATCACTTCAATATTTTTTTCCTTTTTATTTTATATTATTTTTTTTGTCAATGAACAATTGTTGTTATGGTGAATATTCTTATCTGATATATAACTTTGCAGGGTGTTTTGGTGCTGCGCTTGAATGCTATGATTTGGTACGTATGTTTAAGTGGTGGAAGATTTTTAAGTGGTGGAAGCTTTATTGCGGCTGCGGATTGGTGATAGTCCACAAGTCATTAACATGACGCGTGGATACTAACGCAAACTTGGTAAGTTCCTTTACTCTATTTTGACGTGCTTTCAAATAAAAGTTTCATTTTATTTACACGAACCTCTATTTTGATAAGCAAAACTTTTATGCTACTATAATCTTATTTTTACTGTTAATAGTTGGAACGTTCTTACTATGTATAGAAGTTTTGCTTATCAAAAATATGCAGTTGCTTCTATTTTTTAAAGTGTCATTGTCTTAAATGATTATAAAGATCAGTAGTGGAACAAATGTTAACAATCTGAGTTCGCGACATAGCACGGATATGTAGAGGTGAAAATTGCAAGGATGCTAATTTTAGTACAGGTTCTAACCCTCCAGAATGATTAAGTTTCACCTATAAACTTTAAGAAGATGAATTAGGGACTTTAATAAAGATCATTTAGGTCGATCGATTTACTATCACCAATAAGGATAGATATGCCATCGCTATTACCATGTCTTAATGACGCATTTGCCTACTTAGTATGAACCTTCACCTTTTCTGCATCATTGTTTCTCACCAGCTCTTTTTTTACAGTTTGGTTCAAGATTGCTTGGGAATCAAACCGAATTTTTTTTGAAAGTAATCATACTGCAAATGAAGTTTATGCTGTAAGTGTACTATTTCACCCAATGTGATTTCCAATCTGATTTCCATTTTCGGCCAATTACTACAGACATGTTTTCATTTGATTAATTTAATTTTGCTGTTTTTGGTGTTCTGTAGGATATGAAGTTTTGTGGATGGGGATGGGAGTAGGAAGAGGAAAAGGGATTCGGAATATGGGTAACTTTCATGGGAAATCGTCACAGTGTGTGACATGTGAAGGTATGTTTACTGTTAATCAATTCTTACTTTTTGTTTTTTTACGTTTTGTACAAAGTTTTTCACTGTCGTTAAAAACTATATAGGCGTTCCGTCCAATTGACTCCAACTCCGTTAAAGGCTTTCCAAAAGACCCCAAGGACGCCAGTATGCCAAAAGCAAGGTATGGCTATTAACTGACATGGTGATCCATAAATGTATTGATATCAATAATGAGGTACATACTCTGTACCATTTCTCAGGCTATGATATGTGATCATAATTGTGAATGTGAAAAATATAAGCCTTCACTGTTTGTTAAAACTTTATTGGAAAATAATTTGGATTTAAGGCCCAGAAGTGAATAATTTGGTATACTACGTACATCTAGGCCTGATCGATTAAGCCAGCAATTTGTATACAGTGAATACTAATAAGTTTCTTATTTAGCTAATGAAGAAGTTGACGCCGGTGAATTATGGATTTATGGACCTGGACCAATGTTATGAATGAAGGCAAGTAAGTGTGATAAGCTGCTTAAACTTGCTTATATACTATTATGTTTTAAATAAGCTGCTTAAACTTGCTTATACCAAACCATTTCAAAAAAAAATAAAAAATAAAAAAAAAAAAAAAAACAAATAAGCAGCTTTGCTAAGCAATCTCAGACACAGCCATATGGTCAAATTATTTTAGTTACTGAAAAATTAATTTACATGCTACTTCTTTTCATTTTTGTCGCATGATAACTGTCACCTAACACATGCTTAAAACTATTCTCAGGATTTGTCGGCTCAAGTTTGTGCAAAGACTGATCCGGTCACCATGCTACCAAAAGTTGTAATTTACAGTATATACATAACACTTATCAGTTTATCTTGGATTTTAGCATCGAGTTTATCTTATTACACTTTGTTATCTTTAATGTTGTGCGTCGTGTGAAATGTGCAGGCCTTATTTTGAATTCTATTGCGGCGCCGTGTTATACCAGGGTGGCATATTAATAGTGCAGGTAATCTCATACTCATTTCTTTTGGCTTGCGTTTGTTTTAAGGCAAAGATAATGCACTAATGTTTGTTATGGTAGTGCGTATCCTAGATAAAATCTTGAATTCGGTCTGGAGTAGGTGAAAGTTACCGTTCATTGATTAATGTAATGGGAATGTGGTTGCATTAGGATCACCACTGAAATGAAACAATGTTCGTGATGTGCTCAGCGTTCATGACTGACGAGTATGTAAATATTTTGTTTCTATCTATTTTTTCAAATTATAATGAATTACATTGAAAGTTCTATTTCCTAGAAATTAAATTGTCATATCCGTATAACGCCTAATTATTCTACTTTATTTATGCAAAATCGCCTCCGCCAAAAAACAGGCACGCCGGCAACGCGGCGTCCGTTGCCAACCTTGTATTATCTAGACACCTAATGTGGCACTTATTCTATTTAACACCTAAAGTGTACTTTGACACCTAAAATACTTAAAGACTCCTAAAGTATTTTAGTCATTCTAAATGGTTGGTCAAGGGGTTTGATCATAGTGCTACATAACAAACATGTACAAACCTGTGTTGTAGCATACAACGACTCGAGACGTTGAGAGGTGTTGAATGTATGTTGAGACAAACTATGATTACAAGTAACTTGTACATTTTACGTTATGTATCAAGTTATACGTTTGTCATCAATCAAAACGAACGAGACTGTATAGATCAAATATCGTAATATTTGCACTAACAGAAAGGTTTAATGTTATTCAACTAGTTATAATCATTTGTCTATGAATGATTGTTTTTACCCATTATTCTTGGTTAAACAAAGAAACTTAATTGTGGTTGTTATAAGAATGCTTTTGTCTATCAAATTGGATTGATTAGAAACCCCTCACGGGTCTAAAGATTAGTAGCTTACAATCAATTGTAACTTTTTTGTCTATGATCGGTTACCTTTTGTATTGACCATATCCTAAGCTTATTTGATAAAACAAAAGATTGTTTTTGTGTTTAAGTTTGTTATACAAACTTATGAAACTTGAACTGATCTTGAATTGATTGGTTAAACTTAATGCTTGTTTTTATGAACTAAAATCTTGACTAAGGTTTAACTTCTAAAAACAATAGATTAGAACACCAACTAATTATCATAACCTACATGTTAGGAAAAGTTATCAAAATCATGCTTATCAAGAGTAGTAAACTAGTCTAAGCAAGTGTAGTTTTAATCATTTGAATTATCATATTAATCATTATTGCTTGTTTTTGAGATTTACTATTAGTAGCTTTTATACTTACAATTCGATTCACTCACAAAACCCTACGAACGATCCCGACTTACCATCATAATCTCTCTATAACGGACGAGTTCACTTGCTCATATGTGTTATTTATAGATTCGTTTATTCACCTTTATAAATTTAAAACTTGTACACACACGTAACACATCATTTATCTTCAAATTTGATTCAAAAATAGGTGTGGAGGATGTGCTTAAAGGTGCTCCATGGATGATTCGCAACATCCCCATAGTTCTTAAATCGTGGACGACTAATACAAGCTTATTGAAGGAAGATTTAACCCGTATTCCAGTATGGGTTAAACTTCATGACATTCCTTTGGTTGCGTTTTCTAAAGATGGTTTAAGGCTTATTGCGAAGAAGATTGGTACTCCAAGCTTGATTCCTTTATGAGAAAATGTGTATGGAATTGTGGGGTCGTAGTAGCTTCACTCGTGCTTTAATTGAGATTTGGGTTGAAGATGAGTTAAAGGACAGTTTGACAATTGTTATTCCTCTACATAATGGGTCAGGATTTTCTAAAGAAATTGTTCGAGTGGAATTTGTAATTCATTCAAGCTTTTTTGGCACACAATTGATTAATATCCAAAAAATGTAGTTGTTTCGGCCCCGGCTGTTGAGCGAGCTGTTGCAAGTTCAAATGATGGTTTTTAAGTCGTGGGTAGTAGGTGTAATAATGGGAAGAATGGTAATGTTAAAGGTGGTTCAAAGGCTGGTCTAAGCGTGGGTTCCAAGCTCCAATATCGACTAAAGGAAAAAAATGACTACTTCTAAGACTCCTAGCACGTCAAATGTGGGTAAGGATACTGGTAATGATAACATATCTAAAGGTGGCAAGGAAAATGCTTCATGTTCCAAGAATGTGGTTAATACGTCGAATAAATATGATTTACTATTGAATGAATTTGACACTGTCTTTGAGGAGAATAAACCAACTGGTAAGGAAACTGGAACGAGCTAGGTACAAGAAGAGGTAAACACTAGTGATGATAGCAACGGTGAGGTGTAGAAAGTTGATAGTGAAACTAGAAAGGTCTGGCATAGGGAAGTGGAAGTGGATTTCGGACCAAGAGCTTGTATGTAAAATGGAAAGAAAAAGTGGATGAGGATTATAATCCATATGATTATGGTTTGTACGATGATCATGGTATCTGATGAGACGAAAAATGTTACGTTTTTAGGGGTCTGTTTGAGTCCTAATTCGTATATTATTGGATCAGATTTCACCCAAAGTCGTTTCTTTTCTCATTTTAGGTACTTTTGAGGAGAAAATCACAAAAGAAGCATTTTCGGGCATTTTCAGAGTGAAAAAGTGCGGAAAACAACAAAATCTCAAAAGACCCTAAAGTGCACTGAGGGACGGGCGTCAGCACGCTTCAACGTGACGACGTCAGGAACAAATGAAGTAAGAGAAATTGGAAGTTACTCATGACGGGCCAGAGAGTTTTGGCCTAGTCTGGTGACGGCGTCAGGGAAGGCCGTCAGATCTTGGAACAAGGCGGCGGACGACGTCAAGAAGGCCATCACAAACCCTAATCGTCGGTGTGACGGCGTCACACTTGGGCTGACGCCGTCAGCCCTGTATTTTCTATACTATATAGACGATATTATTGTTTTAAGGAGGAATTTGGTGGGAGAACTTAAGGTTAAACCCGTAGCTGTGTATTACAGACTTAAGAGGTACTTATTACCCCTTCTAACCTTGATGTTTAATCTAAGATAAGTTCTTCATTCATCACATACAATATGTCTATGTATTGTATGATTATGTTGTGCTTTTTCTTCTTCAACATGCTAGGACTTAATTAACTTGTGTTTGCTTAGTCTAATGAAACATCTAACTATTAATTATCATGTGATGTGTATGTTGTGATTGTGATTTGGGTGAATGTTTCATCTACGTTAGACTTAAGAAAACTGGCTAACTTCCTATACGGTAACAAGCTTGAACGTCTTAGGAAACGTGAATCGTATGTGCGTTAATCAATTTTAAGGTAGTATTTCATGCGTAGGTTGCTATCGGTGAGCTTATGATAGGATACTTGACGTATCGTCATAGATTGAGGTAGGAGCTTATAGAGTTAGGGAATTGAACGCACTCCCTACGACTTGTTAGGAATACACCCGTCATCCACGCAAACTCAACATACTAATTACATGGTAAAAGATAGTTAGGGAGTAATGAAATCTAAGTAAACACTACTTTCCCCACCATTGTTTTCTCAACTTTAATTTAATTTCATAAGTAGATAACTTGGGTTAGTTGACTAGCAACTAATTCCGCCCACTCCTTCAAAAACCCGAGATTTTACTGCTTTCATAAAAATATAAAAATACAAAAATAAGCATCCTCCACCCTTAGACCTTAATTAGAGTAGTCTTTAACCTAACGAACACTATTCCATGTGAGAGAACGATCAATCCCCCGGTACTTGCCACTACACTATACTACATCGGTCAGGTACACTGCCTGGTGGGGATTGTAAGCCTCTTGAGATCCCTTGAGAGGTAAAACAAAGTGCGTAAGCAATCCTTACGCGCATCAGTATGGAGATTTCTTGGAAAAGGAACTCATATCTCAAGAATTAAGTGGGAGGGTATATGATCTGGAAGACGATCAGGTTGATGCATTACCTTCTGAAGATACTAGTCAACTTCCTGAAGAACCAGATAGTCTGGGTCCTCCACCTGAAGTTGATGTGGTTCCCATTCGCAGATCTGTAAGGACTGTGAAAGCACCTGATCGACTATGTCTTAACGTTGAGTGCGATCAATCTATACTAGGGGATCTTGATGAACTTACTAGTTATAGAGCTGCCATGAATAGTCCTGAAAAGGAAAAATGGCAGGTTGCTATGAATGGGGAAACGCAATCCATGCATGATAATGAAGTTTGGACTGAAGTAGACCTTCCTCCTGGTGCCAAGGTAGTTGGGAGTAAATGGCTCTACAAGAAAAAGACCGATATGGATGGCATTGTACACACCTATAAGGCCCGTTTGGTAGCTCAAGGGTTTACTCAAACATTTGGTATTGACTACGAGGAGACCTTTTCTCCTGTAGTTGATATTAGGGCTATTAGGATTCTCATAGCCATAGCTGCATACTATGACTATGAGATATGGCAGATGGATGTCAAAACCGCCTTCTTAAATGGTCGCCTAGATGAAGACATCTATATGGCGCAGCCTGAGGGGTTTGTCAATCCAGATTTTCCAAAGCGTGTATGCAAGCTTCAAAGATCCATTTATGGATTGAAGCAAGCATCACGGCAATGGAATAAAAGGCTTGATAGTGAAATCAAGAAGTTTGGATTCACTCAAAATCTTGATGAGCCATGTGTATACCACAAAGCTAGTGGGAGTGATGTAATTTTCCTTATTTTATATGTCGATGACATATTGATCATGGGAAAAGACATTCCAAGTTTGCATAAAGTTAAGGCATATCTTGGAAAGTGTTTTTCTATGAAAGATTTAGGGGAAGCTGCATTCATTCTGTGAATTAAGATATATAGAGATAGATCTCAGCGATTAATTGGATTAAGCTAAAGTGCTTACGTTGATAAAATATTGAAGAGATTCAATATGCAAAATTCCAAAAAGGGATATTTGCCAATGCAAGAACATCATGGCTTGAGTAGCAAAGTTGGTGCTTCAACACCTGCAGAGGTGCAGCGCATGAAGAAAGTTCCTTATGCTTCGGCTGTAGGATCTATTATATATGCGGTGAAAAGCACAAGGCCAGATGTGGCATTTGCTCAGAACTTAACCAGTCGATATCAGCAAAATCCAGGTGAAGCTCACTGGACTGCTGTTAAGAATATTCTTAAGTACCTTAGGGCTACTAAAGATGTATTCTTAGTTTATGGGGGTAATCCAGATCCAAATGCAGAACTTGATGTTACAGGTTACTGCGATGCTTCATGGCAAGGTGATAAGGATGATACGAAGTCTCAGACGGGTTATGTCTTTGTCATTAATGGAGGAGCTGTGGATTGGAGGAGCAAGAAGCAGAGTACATTGGCGATGTCTGCAACAGAAAGTGAGTACATAGCCGCTTCAGAAGCTGCAATGGAAGCCGTTTGGATTAGGAAGTTCGTTTCGGGGCTTGGAGTTATGCCATCGATTCAACAACCTATAAAAATGTATTGCGACAATTCAGCTGCAATTACATTTGCTCATGAACCTGGACTCATGAGGGGCACCAGACATTTCCCGATCAAATATCACTACGTGTGTGAGCAAGTGGATATTGGAGAGATCGATTTACTCAAAGTTCACACAGATGATAACTTAGCAGATCAATTGACGAAAGCTCTACCTGGCACTAAGCTTTATAAGCTAGCTGAAGGAATAGGTCTTCGTAAGGCTGAAAGTTCCATGCCCATTTGTGATTAGTATTTGGATAAAGGATGTAATGTACGATTATTAATTTTAATGAAATAAAGTATTGATTATGTTTATTTACATTGTCTTAATAATATATCCTGTTTTTGCATGTTTAAATCCTTGAATAATTTTATTATTCTAAAATTATCCGTTGTCGGTTAATGATATGGGAATATCATTAAACTAAGACAAATCTGAGTATTGGTTAGAATATACTTGAAAGTATATTGATGTGTAGTCATACCAATTTCACATGATATTCAATGAATTGAATATAGGACTTATCCCAACTACATGAGTTTACTTATATTTAAGTAAATCATAAATAGTTATCCTCAGACTTGAGATACCAGATAAGAGTCATGGATGTAGTGCATTTTTGTGGAGCAATCTACCGCTATCCGTAACTGGTAGTTATAAGGGTTGTTTTCAGAAGTGTTGCAAAGTCCATGGGTTAGTCTTGTAGTCAATATAGAATTTGTTCCTTCAAATTTGTTTTGAAGTTTAATACTGCTGGCCACTCGTAAGATTGACAAAATGTTTGCGTGGCCACGCCCAAAGACTATATCGAATACGGTCAGATGTTTTGGTATTTTGTTCAATTATTAACATACGAGAAACTGAAATTTAATAAAGATTTATTTCCTGGTTAATAAGAGTATTAGAAACAAAAGGATAATAATAACGATGAATCNCAGATAAGAGTCATGGATGTAGTGCATTTTTGTGGAGCAATCTACCGCTATCCGTAACTGGTAGTTATAAGGGTTGTTTTCAGAAGTGTTGCAAAGTCCATGGGTTAGTCTTGTAGTCAATATAGAATTTGTTCCTTCAAATTTGTTTTGAAGTTTAATACTGCTGGCCACTCGTAAGATTGACAAAATGTTTGCGTGGCCACGCCCAAAGACTATATCGAATACGGTCAGATGTTTTGGTATTTTGTTCAATTATTAACATACGAGAAACTGAAATTTAATAAAGATTTATTTCCTGGTTAATAAGAGTATTAGAAACAAAAGGATAATAATAACGATGAATCGTTAAAGGTTTTCCAGGAAACCTAGCTCGAGTCGAACTAGGGGCATTGGAGTGTTGCAACACGCCAACCAATGTCATTTTACTGTTAATAGATAACCAAGTGGGAGCTGTTGGAATATGGTTAAATGTTAACATGTAAATGTCTAGTTTCGAACCCGAGATCTCGGGATTGCACAAAATACAAACGAGAATAAAAGTATAATAATTATATTAAATGTTAGTATATAATTATTATTTAAAACACTTAACGGACTTAACGGTCGTTAGTTATTAAGGTTAAGGACTAACTATCGTTAGATACGAAAGAAAAGGACTAGGATTAAAATAGGAGCCAAGAAGGATCTAGAATCCCTCTTGGACTCCTTAGGCCGGTCGTGTAGGAGGAGGGGAACCCAACCCATACCAACTTGTCCTCCAAGTTTCATCTAGTATATATACAAGGGCTAGGGTTATTTGTTTCTCACATTTTGTGCACACACACATAACCCTAAATCTTTTCTTTTCTTTCTTTCTTGGTGGCTGGTCGAACACCCCTATATTCTTAGGGTTTCGAATTTGTTTTTCAAAAACAAAGTGTTTTCATTAGATCTTGCAATCTCTTTTATTCGTTATAGTTTGTGTGTACAAGAACGAGGTAATAACTTACTTTAGTTATTATCAAGAGATCGATAAACAAAACGGTAAGGGGTTTATCATGGATCTATTGTTTTCATAGTTCAAGAATCAAGAATTGCATATGGTACGTTTTCATTATGTTTTGGTTAACTTTTATGTGTTATACAAAGATCCTTGCTTCCGCGTATGTGTTACTTTGTAACTAGTAATAATATATGATAGTCATGTATATTTAATTCTAACAACTAGGAGAAATTAACGTTTTCTTTTATTATTACAGACATTGAAATGGAGGGACTCGATATGACTACACTATGCAATTTTGATCTTTGATAAGGCCTTCATATTGGTTAATAAGATTTCAATAAATTAGAAGAAAGTAATGTTTCATATTCAAGTGGTTCCCGCCACTACTCATCAAACCACAATAATTAAATAATGCTTTATCAAAAGTTCCTTTGCAAAAAGTAATTTGTGGACGCTGTGCATGATTGGTACTCTTATAGTCTTATTCAATCACCAAGTCAACTTTAAGTCTTGGTCTTTGTAGTTTATTTTTGCCAAAGTATTCATACTTAAAACCAATGTTTTCAAACCCGGGTCGACCCGGCCGGGTCAACCGGTTGGACCGGTACCCGGTCAAAAAACGGGTCAAAAAAACCCGGGTTTCTAAAACCGGGTCAACCGGTTAGACCCGCCGGGTTTTGAGTGACCCGCGTCAACCCGGGTTTTGAAACCCGGCCGGGTTTTAAGGTGCCATTTTTGTTTGATATGACTTTCTTATGGTGTATATTCAACCATATTTGTGATTAGTTTTCACTTATTAGATTTAATTCGATTCTGATATCCAAAGCGCTTAGCATGATTAAGGAGTTTAGGACCCCTGTGCTTGAACCTTAAGGTTATTTTTTGTTTTAAATGGCACTGAAAGCTTGTGCTATTTACTGCATTTTGATGTTTAGGTTCATTCATTTTGGATTAGTATTAGGCTATTATGAAAATGAATTTTTGGAAATGTGCATAAAACCGGGTCTATCCGGGTTGACCCGGCGGTCGAACCGGTTGACCCGGTGACCCGCTGACCCGGTGACTCGGCCGGGTCGATTCCAAACCCGGGTTTCAAAACATTGCTTAAAAAACTTACTCTACCATTTTGCATAACCTTCACATGTGTCTCAACTAAGACATAAGCATGAGCTAGCCTATCATTTACAAATTACAACTGAGGCAAATGTACATAAGGTAATCCAAAGATCCTCTAGGAGAAAGTATCGTTTTATTTTATTATTACAAACATTGAAATGGAGGGACTTTAAGGATATGACTACACTATGAAATTTGATCAATGACAAGGCCTTCATATTGGTTAATGAGATTTCTTTTGATTAGAAGAAAGTAACGTTTCCATATTGAAGTGGTTCCTACCAATACCCATCAAACCACAATAATTAAAAAAATGCTTTATCAAAAGCTCCTTTACAAAAAGTAATTTGTAGACGCTGTGCATGAATGGTTCCCACCACTACCAACTGCTCTTATTCAATCAGGATCTGTGATCTTAATTTTCTTTTCTTTGTGTGTGTGAATTTACCCTTAAGACTTTGTGTGTAATTGCGTAAACACTGTGTGAGTTCTACATTTGATTCTAAATTATAGCATTATTCATGGCTGATCCCTTTACTTCGGCCCTTGTGAGTGATGTGGTGGGGAGATTAACTTCTAAAGCTATTCAAGAGGTTGGGTTGTTTAGGGGCCTTGAAAATGATCTTTCAGCTCTCGAGGACACTTTCAAACAAATCCAAGCTGTACTTTATGATGCTGAGATGAAGCAAACGACACAAAAAGATGTGGAAGAATGGCTCAGGACTCTCAAATCTGCTTCTATGGAGGTGGAAAACGTGCTCGACGAGGCCAAAACTGAAGATATGATACAAATGCTGCACCGGGAAATGGGCAAGAGATACAAAATAAGAGCCTTCTTCTCCTCCCACTATAATCCGCTTATGGCCAGATGTAGGATTGCTCACAAAGTTAAGAACGTACGGAAAAAATTGGAAGACATTGATGCTAATAGATCCCGGTTTCAATTGACTCCCAATAACATAAGAGAAGATGTGGCGGGAATTGGTAGTGTAATTTCAAACAGGGAAACTAGCTCACTTGTAAACTTGTCCAAGATCTACGGAAGGGATGAAGAGAAGAAGATGATAGTTGATAAGATTTGTAACTCAGATATAGGCATCAGACGTGACATTGATGACGTTCGGGTCTATGCTATATGGGGCATGGGTGGCATCGGAAAAACCACACTAGCTCAATATGTTTACAACCATGAAACGGTGAAGACACATTTCGATTTAAAGTTTTGGGTGTATGTTTCTAATGAGTTTGATGTTAGACGAATTATAAAATCGATATGCGGCTCAGAAGATCCACAATTGGATGCGATGCAAGTATGCCTTCAAAAGATGTTACAAGGTAAGAAATTTTTAATCGTCATGGATGACATTTGGATCGAAAACAAAGACATAGAAAAGTGGGATGAGTTATGTAAAGCATTAAGTTGCGGAGCAAAAGGCAGCACCGTTGTGGTAACTACACGGAAGAATGATACTGTCAAGATGATGGCTAAGGTTTCTGAGTTGCAGCATCAAGTGGGAGTTTTATCAGAAGAGGAGTCATGGTCGCTATTCAAGATGCTTGCCTTCCCAGGCGGAGGAGAGGGAGAAAATGTAAGCTCCGAGCTGGAGCTTGTAGGAAAGGAGATAGTAAAGAAATGCAAAGGCTTACCTCTAGCGGTGAAGACTTTGGGTAGCTTAATGTCGACAAAAGAAAAGGTGGATGAGTGGAAGCTTGTAAACAGCAAGTTCATGTTGGAGATGCAAGACAATGGCATCTTTACTGCTTTGAGGTTAAGTTACGATGACTTGCCTCCACATATGAAGATATGTTTCGCTTATTGTTGTTTATTTTCAAAAGGGGAGGAAATGAGTAAGGATACATTAATAGAGTTGTGGATGGCAAATGAATTTATTCCATCAAAAGGAGATGTGAGCTTGTATATGCTTGGTGAGGAAATTTTTACTTGTTTGGTCCGGAGGTCGTTTTTCCAAGATGTCATTGAGGAGGGTACATACAGAGGTGAGACATGTAAAATGCACGATTTAATGCATGATCTTGCGCAATCTATAATGAAACATGATTGTGCAGTTTTAGAGCCGGGTAAGGAGTTGAAAATCGGGGATGAGGTTCATCAGGTTCTTCATCTCAGTTTATCAAGTCAGAGGTTTCATTTACTGATTCAAGATTTGGAAAAGCTAAGATCATTACGATCAATATCTGCCCTTTATGATAAACGAATCTTCAGCCAAGTTTATCTAAGGGTGTTGTACTTGAACAAAATTGAAAGTTCGACGTTGCCCGAATCAATCTGCAAGCTAATACATTTGAGATACTTGAAAATATCATATTCAAAAATAAAAGTTCTACCAGAGTCGATTATTTATCTCCAAAACCTGCAAACATTAATTGTAAATTGGTGTAGGAAGTTACGTGAGTTGCCTAAAGGTTTGAGGTACATGAGGAATCTTCAACATCTAGATACCGATTACTGCCCCAATCTCCAGCATATGCCTGTTGGAATAAACAAACTAACCAACCTTCAAAGGCTTCCAGAATTTGTTGTAGGAAGAGATAAAGGGGCCCGAATAGGTGAATTGGGAAATCTGAAACTTCTTGGGACGAGGAAGTTGATGTTATCAAAACTTGAGAATGTTGGAGGTTTAAGGGATGCCGAAAGTGCCAATTTGAAAGACAAAACAAATCTAAAGTCTTTGACATTAGATTGGTCGTCGTTGAATAGATCAGGAACATTTGATTCTGAGGTTCTTGAGGGATTGGAACCAAATTTGGGTCTCCAGGAGTTGTCTATATTGTGGTACATGGGAACGGTTCTTTCTCCAAGTTGGCTGGTCAAATTAGTCAATTTGACTAGTGTTAATTTGATTAATCTTCGAATGTGTCAACAACTTCCACCACTTGGGAAATTAGTCAATTTGACTAGTATTAAATTGATTAATTTTGAAAAGTGTGAACAACTTCCACCACTTGGGAAATTACCTTGCCTCAAGAGCATTAAATTGTATATTATGGGGTCTTTAAAGTGTTTCCATGATGACGACAACGCTACATCAAAGGACGAGATTCTCTTTCCTAATTTACAAAAGTTATCCATTATTGATTGTTCGGCTTTGGTTTCTTTGCCTAATAACTTTCCAAAACTGCGGTCATTGGATATACAATTTTGTGACAAATTACGTTTTCTACCAGATGAGATACAAAGCTTCAAGGATTTCAATCAAATTACCATTACAGATTGTGAAATTCTAAGCAGAAGGTGTGAGAAGGAGATTGGAGAGGATTGGCCTAAAATTTCTCACATTCCAAATCAATTCATATATGAAACTCCACGGTAACACACTTTTCTTTTTCATTTCTTTTCTTTTCTTTTTTTCTTCTTTTTTCTTTTTTTTTAACTATGGTTGTTTATCAATAAACAAATCTATAATAATTGTTGCTTTACGGGTTGAAAATGAATATAGTCAAAGTGTAGAAAATGTATTCTTTTCAAGTATTAAGTGTTCGTTATGAAATCCACAATCACAAAATCTTTTCAAACGATATTGTCAAATCCAATATTACAATTATTATTTAGTATTCCTTAATAACAAAAATAATTTGTTCAACAATTATTCTAGTGTGTTTGTTTGATTTGCTTGGTTTAATTTTACCTAATATATTAATTGGAGTTTTTTAGAAGCTAACGTTCATTACATTTTTGGTTAGTATTTTTAAGAGATGATGGTGACGAGAATGAGGACAAAGGATGATGATAGAGTGAACTACAGGGATGAGGACTAGAATCGAAGTTTGGTATGATATGTGAAGATGGTGTTGCTTTATGGTCTTAAGTTGTTTTCTGTTAGGTGAAAGTGAGTTAGGATCATGTACAATTTTTTTTCCCGTTATTTTCAGCTTGTGTGTCAATGACGTTTCTTTTCCGTTTTTTTTAATTTGTGTATGTATGCATGATATGTCGTTGCTAGATGTTAAGTGTTCTGCTGTATAAGTCCACTTTGTTATTATCATACTATCTTATAAAGCACAAAGGAAAAAAAAATTTTGAACGGCAATTTTATTAAAAAAAAATAAAAAATAGCGAGACGCTAGAAAACAAATTACAAACAAAGAGTCATTGGGATTTGTAACCACATCGAACAGTTAGAATAAACATCTTTTCCTCTACTAGAACACCACTCAAACGAATGAGACACGATACGATCAAAAATGATGCTTTTCTTCATCTTCACTGCTCCAAAGATAACGTTATTTTGATATTGCCACATCACCCGCATCGCCGACATGATAATAGCTTCCAAAAGACCTCTTGCTTTCTGACGAATGTTAACAACATCAATCCAATTAAAAACGTCGGCTATCACCCCAAACATAAGTTGAACCATGTCAATCCAATGGAATATACTCTCCCAAATTCGGACTGCGATATCACACTTCACAAAAACATGATCCGTATCTTCCATTTCAGCTCCACGCGAAGGGCATAGGATTGAAGGAACATCTATCCCTCACACAATAAGATTTTCACATGTTGGTAATCTGCCACGTGTGAGTCTCCAAACCAAGATGTTCACCTTTATAGGAACTAGATTATTCCATCTTGTCAATGTATCTCCTGAATGAAGAATTTTTTCATCAATATGTGTGACAACCAGTAATTTTGGGATATATATTTTAATATCGCATTACGTTTATAGTCTAGCACTTTTATATTTGAGAACATGTTAGGTCACCATATTGTAAACATACAAGTATAGATTTGATAGAAATAAGATGGAGAAGAGAGATGGATGATTTATATGATAAGAGAAATAATATTGCAAGAGTTTCACATAGATATCAAAATAAACCAACAAATATTATGAGTGCATACATGTTCTATTTATAGGGAAGGAAGCTAGGGCAACACACTCTCTTTCTTCCTTTCATACGAATGGGCTTTAAGCCTATGGCCCATGGACACTAAACATAAGCCTTATAACATAAACATATTAATCTAGTAACACAAGCAACCTATTACATAATTCTAATGACTGACACTTGATAATAATAAAACTTATTCCCAACAATCTCCCCTGAGGGTTGGTCATTAAGGTTACTTGACGTCATTGTTGCTTCATTGTTGCGATGTCTTCAAAACTTTAGATATTTGTTCTTTGCTCTTTGTTGTTGTTGTGATCAAGTGATGGTCTTATCTGCCTTTCATCAACATCTTTGTCTCTGGTGTCTTTACGCCTTTCCAACATGCTCATACGTCTTTTGACTTTGAGTTATCATACTTACATAGCTCTCTTTTCTTTGCATTGATCTTTGTCTTTCAACTTTGTAGATTCTTTTGCATGATGTAGAATCTTTCTTTGAACTTTTCATTTCTTTGATCTTTGGTGAGAAATTTCTTTGAATTTATCTTTCTTTGTGATGTAAGTATGAGTGTGCGGAAACTTTTGTGATGTTGATGATAGTAGTGGTGGTATTGGACTCCCGGTCTCCATAGGTACCTGCATGAAAACAGTTAGCAATAAATCATCCGGCACTTATAGGTTTGGACATCAAGATCATTAACAGCATAGTGTGAAAACTTTCTTTAATTCTCGCCAAGGCCGTTCCTGAACCGGATACCCCTAAGAGGGCTTACACAGATGCACCGAAGTGCATCAACGATTCAGGTGAGCTGCTGGAGTACATCGAAGTATCACTCCACGACCGTAGACCATTTGAAACCACCGTGAGCACTAAGCGTAACCCACAAAGGATTACCGAAGTGACCTGCTGTCAGCCTGTCAGGGCTGTTTGATGTTGACCCTAGCATGAATTTCCATTCAATCACTGAGAATCACAATTGTGAATTCTCTCATAAATGTTCTAGCAGATTGCTAGGGTCTGCGTAGGACTCTTGTTATTTACAACTAGTGTCCTTAATATTGAACAACCAGTGTAGAAATATTAAGTGTTCCTAAGAGATCTTTTGATATATCATGCGGCTTTAGTGTAACATCCGGTGTTTTTCCAAAACCTTTTTACTAGCCAAAATATTTTATTTTAAGTTACCTGAGTATTCAAAACTTTCATGGATTTATTTAGGTTTGAGAAACATGAGATATATTGAGAAACGAGAATTTTGTCCCTTAGTTGAACCCGCACAACCTAGAAAGCATGAAACGAATTATTTTTATCAAAATATTGATTTCGGAAAAGTTATAAGTATTTATACTCGTTTTTGTTGGAAAATTATTTCGTGAACAATGGTGCAAGTTTCGTAATTTTCGAGTTTGTTTGGTATGTCGAATGGGCGCCGGAGTGTTTTTGTGAAAAGTTTAGCCAAATTGGCAGGAATGGCCCCTCCGCCCCTTATTTCATCTTCACCCCGTGACTTTTATCTTTTACAAGTTTAGTCCCTATGATTTTTATAAAATAAAAATTTTATTCATTTTTTTCTTTCTTATCTCACTAAAAACATACACACACCCTCCTTAGCTGCCACCACAAGCCACCTCACCATCTCTCTTCGGTAAAAACCTCACCCACGCGCCCCCTAAACCCTTTTATTTAATATTTTCAAAATCCTAATTATACTTTTATTTAAATCCGATTTATATTTATTTATTTTTAATAAAACCTTGTTAAAAACTCATGTGGTTATGGTTTTGGTCGCGACTCGTCTGACTCGGTCAACTCACCGAGTCAACTCGGTTGACTCGGTGAGGGTTTCTTTAGTTTGATATTTATTTTGTTGTTTTGATGTTATGGTTGGATTTGGATTTGATAATGGGTCCGTTTGGTTTGTCTCGGTCTCGGCAGCCGCGTATTAGGCCGAGCCGTGACTCACGGCGAGTCACGGCAAGGCGAG
Source organism: Artemisia annua (assembly GCA_014162995.1). Lineage (NCBI taxonomy): Eukaryota > Viridiplantae > Streptophyta > Magnoliopsida > Asterales > Asteraceae > Artemisia > Artemisia annua. The sequence continues at coordinate 4,101 of LBNU01027464.1, read as the reverse complement.
GAGATGGTTTAGAACTAGATGGTGTTGATTTGGTTGTTTTGGATTTGGTTCGGATGAGGATTTGGATTATGTTGTGTTCAGTTGGAGTATGGATTTGGAAATGGAGTTGGTTTGGTGATTTGTTATTTAGAGTTAGGATTAGGATTGTGTTGAGATGGATTTGTGTTTAACTTGAAATCTCTTTGGTCTCGGGTAAATCACAATTACAACCATGGACTTTCTCTAGATTTTAGCCAAAAAGGTATCTAAGCTCATGTAGGGAGCTACAACCTTGTCAAGAACAAATAAGTCCATTTAGACTAACATAATCGATTTCTTTTAGCAGACCATAACTATTTGGATGGAGCTGAGGTTTCATTATACCGTGCAATCATGGATACCTCTAGGTTAAAAGCCTGTTAGTCACATGCGCTCAGCCTTGAGGTACACTATGTTGCGGGATTTGCTATTGTTTTACCTGTCAGTCATAGCACTCTATTTTCAAACCCAAACAAACATAACAAAACTGAATTCATAAACCAAATTAACATGAACACAAAGAACCATATTACACAAACACAAATCCATAGTCCATAAATTATTAAAAAAAACACTAGAAAATGATACAAAGAAACATCTTTATCACCAAAATACCCCTAACCCGAAAATCAGTATCAGCATCAGCATAACTGTTCCAAACATAGTTAGTAGTCCATGTTAACCTTCAACGCCATTTTGGACATCATTTCTGCTACCATCCATCGTCACAGCAGATGACACCAAAGAATTGTTATCCACAACAACCCCATTGGGTTGACTCAGTATTCCATTTGGTACAGGCCCGACAATCCCATTATACTCGTTTGCTGGATAAACTGGCATCGTTCTAGTAAGCTGGATAAACTGGCATCGGCAATGGGCCCCACGGGATCCTAAAGGTATCCACGAGTCCTGGAAGTTGTTGGTATTAGGGTGTTGATAATCATAGATTGCTTGGATAATTTTTGAATCGTGTATAATCCACTTTCCTAATACAATATTTCTACCCTATTGATTGCCTTGGGTTACAAGAAATTTGTATAGGGATAAGACAAGAATGAACACTCAAATTCTAGGCAAAAGAAAGAGAGCAAAAAATAAAGAATTTGTTGTTGATATGAATATGTTTATATGAAAGACCATATAATATGTTTGAGTTGAGTTATTTAAAAAACCAAACATTCCTCACATACCAAGGGACTCATCCCCACCATCCATCTAAAAAGAAATCAATGGTTGAGATTAAAAGCATTTAATATTTCACCCTTTTTTTATAATTTAAATATATCTTAAACCGTTAATCGTTAAGCAAAAATAAATACACCATCGCGACGAACATTTAATTATCTTTCTATAGACGGGCACTTTGATATACTTTCGATAAAAAAAAAATTTTTCGTTTTTTTCACGTTTTTTTTTGTGGCCGAGAAAATCATATATGATGTATCATATATGATATTACATATCATATATGATATATCATATCATATATGATATATCATATATGATATGTAATATCATATATGATATATCATATATGATTTTCTCGGCCACGAAAAAAAACGTGAAAAAAACGAAAAAAAAAATTTTGTCGAAAATATATCAAAGTGCCTATCTATAGAAAGATAATTAAATGCTCGTCGTAACGGTATATTTTTTTTCGCTTAACGATTAACGGTTTGAAAGATATTAATATTTGAAAAAAAAGGATGAAAATGGGTTTTTTAAATTGATGGGATTAATCCCATCCATTAGATCAAATAAAGATGGAGGGAAGATGGATGGTGGAGATTAGTCCCTTGGTATGTAAAAAAAGTTTGGTCCTCAAATGATCTTATATCTAATATGTTTATATAATAAACTTCATGGTGGTTGTAGAGAAAAGTTGTGACTCTTGATGAAAAGTCGCACCTTTTTATGAATAGTCACACTCTTTTAACGAAAAGTTTTAGAGAAATAACCACCATAGTGCTAGAAATCATAGTTACTTATACGAGTGTACACTCAGCACCACCTAACCCGTATTATAGTTTAACTTAAAAATATCTTTGGTCTCAGGTAAATCACAATTACAACCTTGGACTTTCTCTAGATTTTAGCCAAAAAGGTATCTAAGCTCGTGTAGGGAGTTACAACCTAGTCAAGAACCAATAAGTCCATTTAGACTAACATAATCGATTTCTTTTAGCAGACCATAACTATTTGAATGGAGCTGAGGTTTCATTATACCGTGCAATCGTGGATACCTCTAGGTTAAAAGCTGTTGGTGGTTATTAGCCCAGAACAGGGTAAGATAATCAAAGCCTAGCTACGTACCAATTAAATGGTTACCGGATATTACTTGGAATCGTGTTATCACTTTCCAAAGTAAACTATTCGACCCTAATGCCTGGGTATCACGAATATCTACTTGGGATAAGACCAAATGTTTGTTCTTGAATTAGGCACAATTCAACAACCCTTGTGTATATTAGTGTTTATGTTTTCTATGTGTCCTTCATGCTCATTTGAATTCCTATTTATAGGAAGATACTCATGGCTAGTCAAATGGAAATTATGAGAATTAATCGGCCCATTAATCTCCACATAATTGCCCCCATTATAGCCAAAGATAGTGGTTACATGACCAATTAAACGTGGTCATAAGTACTGGTGTAACTGTCATTTGAATAAGTCAAATCAGTTACATTATCCCCAGTAACCTTAGCAGCAGAGTTATACACACTAGCAGCAGAGTCAACTTAGCAGACGAAGTCTCTACTCAGCAGCAGAGTATTACACTAGCAGCGAGTGCTATACAGCAAGTATAACCACTAGCTGCAGATCATATGCAAGCAGCAGAGTGCTTATCAACAGTATCAATGCATAACCTTGGTCAGGGGATTTCAGTGACCAAAATGGGTGTACACTCCGTACCTCCAAACCCCAATTCAACAGGTGTGATATTGATCCACTCAAGTGCATAAATTTTCACCATCATCCCCAAATTAGTTCACTTCTTAGCATGAAAAAATTAAACATTAGACAAAACATATGCATAACGAAAAATATCCTGAGGATTGATTTCCATCTTAGTACATTACACGTTCAAATATTCGAGAGTATCAGGTGTTCTAAGAATTGAACCCTTCAACTCATTTGATATACCGGAAGATAAAATCACATAATTTTCAAAACACTAAAATACTCCTGACACTATTACAAGCGCATGTGTCCATATCCTTTCATACAATGTTGTAAAAGCTAAAAGTTCCATAAGCTTCCTGAAGCGGAAAAACTTCAACATTTCATAGGTTGGTTCTCTTATAGCTCCTGCTTAGCACTTTTTCAAAGAATATAACATGGAGCAGTAAACAATTCATCCTCCTTTTCAGCAGGTTCTGAGCAACTTTGGATGATTGTAAAACATGTGCTCAGTACACTGAATGTTCAGCTTCTCACTTTGAACTAATCCCAAGTTTCCTCAGGAGGGGTTGGGACTGTCCTAGCATTAAGTGACTATGTTGGACTTTAAACCCATCCTTTTAGCAGACTTTAAAACCAAGTCTCTAGCAAACCTTCGTTAAGGATCAGCTAAGTTCTGTTGGATTTACAAACTCTATAGATATCACCCCATTCAGGATGAGTCACGAATCATGCTTATGCCTGACACCTTTTTTAGGTGTTTAAGGAGTTCCATGTTAAGCTCTGTGCTATTAAGCCTTGCAATTGTAGCAAGACTATCACAACGGATAGAATGGGTGCCAATAAGTTTAGCCACAATGGAATTCAAGAAGCAATTTTTCACCAATTCAGCTTCTTTACAGCAGCTGCTAAAGCCACAAATTCGGAATGTCCATTGTTTGAACTGGTAATTGGCAAGTTTGCTTTTGGTGCCAAGGAAATTTGCCCCCATCCCCTCCTAAGTAGGATGACCCACCCTGGTAGAGAATGTCTCAGTGTTACTTGATCAAAATTGATCAGTGTAACCTTCCACACTGATGATAAACAGTGATATAGAGACAATAACATAGTTTTTCAAATATTCTAGTTACCCATGAATTGTGCAGTGTGGGGAACTAGCTTCTCTCTCCTTTCTGTCTT
>LBNU01027460.1:41243-85272 GCA_014162995.1 Artemisia annua | reverse complement strand
ATATGGTCCGAACCATTTTGGTTTCAGTTTTGGAGCTTTAAACTTATATTTCATATTAAACAGCAGAACTTTATCTCCAGCTTTGAATTGTTTACGAATTCTTAGCTTCCTGTCGTGATAAGCTTTGTTTCTTGCTTTGTATAGCTTGGAGTTTTCATAGGCTTGAAGTCTTAACTCGTCGAGTTCATGCAAAAATGGGATCCTCTATCACTTATTAAAGCTTTGGGAATTCCATAGCGAGCGAAAAGCTTTTAGAGAAAGTTGACAACAACTCGTGCATCATTAGTAGGAAGAGCTTCAGCCTCTACCCATTTGGAAACATAATCGATTGCGACGAGAATATATTCGTGTTTGTGTGATTTAGGAGAGGGTCCCATAAAATCAATTCCCCAAACATCGAATATTTCACAGACTTGAATGCTCTTCTGAGGCATTTCATCCCTACGAGAAAGGTTACCGGATTTTTGGCACGCATCGCAGTTTTGAACTAGAGTATATGCTTCTTTAAAAATCGTAGGCCAATAGAATCCAGCTTCGAAAATTTTTCTAGCGGTGGTGGAAGGTCCATAATGTCCCCCAGTTGGGCCATGATGACATTCATCAAGAATTTTTCTTGTTTCGGAACCCGAAACACATCTTCAAATCATTCCATCTTTGCACATCTTGAAAAGGTAAGGTTTCTCCCAATAGTAGTGTTTTAGTTCCGAAAAGAACTTACTACGTTGGTAGTGACTCATTCCTTTTTTAAGAATATCTCCTGCTAGATAATTAGCGTAATCTGCAAACCATGGAACTTCACTATCATCCTCATCATCAATCAGCATGAGAGTTTCATCTGGAAAGTAATCGTTAATTTCATTTTCTTTCAGTTCTTCCAAATTTGGATTCTATAGACGTGATAAATGATCAGCTGCAAGATTTTCTGCTCCCTTTTTATCTTTTATTTCGATATCAAACTCTTGGAGTAGTAAAATCCATCTAATAAGACGTGGTTTTGCATCTTGTTTTGTAAACAGATATTTAAGCGCGGAATGATCTGTGAAAACTATCGTTTTTCAAAGCACGAGATAAGATCTGAATTTTTCGAATGCAAAAACTACGGCTTATAATTCTTTTTCTGTGACCGTGTAGTTTTGTTGAGCATTATTGAGTGTTTTGCTAGCAAAATATATAGGGTGAAAATGTTTTCCTTCACGTTGTCCCAAAACAGCTCCAACAGCGAAATCTCTTGCATCACACATTAGTTCAAATGGTAGTGACCAATTAGGTGCAACCATGATTGGGGAACTAGTCAATTGACTCTTCAATGTTTCGAAAGCTTTGATGCAGTCAGCATTGAAATCAAAAACAGAATATTTTTCCAAAAGTCTAGTCATAGGACGTGATATTTTCGAAAAATCTTTGATAAAACGGCGGTAAAAACCAGCATGTCCTAGAAAACTTCTAACGGTTTTGACGTTAGTGGGCGGTGGTAATTTGGCGATGACATCGATCTTTGCTTTGTCTACTTCCATTCCTTTACTTGATATTTTGTGTCCCAGCACAATTCCTTCAGTAACCATAAAATGGCATTTTTCCCAATTAAGAACTAGGTGTGCGGCTTCACATCTCTCAAGCATTTTGTCGAGATTGGAAAGACAGGTTTCAAAAGAATCACCGAAAACAGAGAAGTCATCCATGAAAACTTCCATAGATGTTTCAAGCATATCTTGGAATATTGCGATCATACACCTTTGAAAGGTTGCAGGTGCATTACATAGACCAAAGGGCATACGCCGATAAGCGTAGGTTCCAAAAGGACATGTAAATGTAGTTTTCTCTTGATCAGCTGGATCGATAGGAATTTGGAAGTAACCTGAAAAACCATCAAGGAAGCAAAAGTATTTGTTCCCTGCTAATCTTTCGAGCATTTGATCCATGAATGGTAGAGGAAAATGATCTTTCCTGGTGGCTTTATTCAGTTTTCTGTAATCAATACATACTCGCCATCCAGTGACAGTTCTAGTAGGAACTAATTCATTCCTTTCATTGGTCACTACGGTCATTCCTCCTTTCTTCGGAACACAATGAACTGGACTCACCCATGGGCTATCCTCGATAGGATAAATGATTCCTGCATCAAGAAGTTTAATGATTTCTTTCTTGACAACTTCTTTCATATTTGGGTTGAGTCGACGTTGTCTTTCCACAACGGGTTTAGTACCTTCTTCACAATTGATTTTGTGTTTACAAAAGTCCGGACTAATTCCTGGTATGTCAGAAGTTTTCCACGCAAAAGCGCGTTTATGCTTCTTAAGAACAGAGACAAGTCGTTCTTTTTGATTGGCTTCGAGCAACGACGATATGACTACCGGAAGAAAAGAATTTCCTTCTAAATAGGCATATTCGAGATTATTGGGAAGAGGTTTGAGTTCCAAATCAGTGGGTGGTTCTTCTAGAGAAGATTTGATTTTCATTTGATCTTTTTCAGTGATATCTTCGAATTTCTCCTCTTCTTCTTCTTTCTCATCTTCAAATTTAATTTCCATGAATTCCTCAAATTCTTTATCAGAATCTGCTTCACTGATCTTTTCTGAAGTAGACATGAATGGTTTTGAATCGTCAAGTAAAGCATCTAATTCCTCTTCAGTGACTTCATCAATAACATCAATGCTATAGCATGTGTCATCAGCGGAATTTGGATATTTCATTGCTTTATCGATTAAGAAAGTGATTCGATCTTCTCCTACTCCGAGATTGAGTTCTTTGCCTTTAACTTTGATCATTGCATCAGCAGTGTTTAAGAAAGGTCTTCCTAAGATTAGAGGTACTCGACTGTCCTCCTCCATTTCTAAGATGACAAAATCCACTGGAAATACGAATTTACCAACTTGAACAAGCATATTTTCAGCAACCCCAACAGGATATTGGTATGTATGGTTGGCTAATCTTATACTCATTTTAGTGGGTTTCAACGTATTAATCGAAAGTTTAGAATACAACGAATATGGCATCAAATTGATACTTGCACCTAAATCGGCTAAAGCATCACACGTGATGTTGTTTCCTAATGTGCATGGTATGAGAAAACTTCCGGGATCTCCGAGTTTTGGTGGAATTTTGTTTTGAATGATAGCAGAGCATTCTTCATTGAGAACAGTAGCGGAAATTTGTTCTAACTTGTTTCGATTGTTAAGAAGTTCTTTCAAAAATTTCCCATAATTGGGCATTCCAGCTAGAACATCAACGAGAGGTACGTTAATTCTAACTTCTTTGATCATCTCAATAAACTTCTTATTACGCTCTTCTCTTTTCTCTTTTCTTAGGGCTTGTGGGTACGGTATTTTTGGTGTGTAAGGTTTAATTGGTGTAACGTTAGTTTCTTTGATCGGTGTTGGTGTTGGTGTTGGTGTCGGTGTCTCTTTAGCTGCTTCTTCCTCAGCTTCTTCTTCAGCTTCTTCTTCTTCCTCATCTGAAATGACAGGATTATCTGTAGGAATAGGTGGTGGATCATATGAGAGACCACTTCAAGTGAATACAACATTTATATGCTCATTTCTGGTTTGTGGTGGACGATAGTTCTTATCGTTAGATCCAGACGGTTTAGGGTTAGATTGGGTATTACTTGGTAGAGTACCAGGAACTCGAGAAGAAAATTGATCTGAAAGTCTTCCAAATTTTTGTTCAAGATCCTGGATAGAAGCTTGATGATTTTCTGACCTTGTTCAACTTTGGTTTTGAGATTGAAAAATTGAGTTTTTACAAAAATCACACGTGATGTTGTTTCCTAATGTGCATGGTATGAGAAAACTTTCGGGATCTCCGAGTTTTGGTGGAATTTTGTTTTGAATGATAGCAGAGCATTCTTCATTGAGAACAGTAGCGGAAATTTGTTCTAACTTATTTCGATTGTTAAGAAGTTCTTTCAAAAATTTCCCATAATTGGGCATTCCAGCTAGAACCTCAACGAGGGGTACGTTAATTCTAACTTCTTTGATCATCTCAATAAACTTCTTATTACGCTCTTCTCTTTTCTCTTTTCTTAGGGCTTGTGGGTACGGTATTTTTGGTGTGTAAGGTTTAATTGGTGTAACGGTAGTTTCTTTGATTGGTGTTGGTGTTGGTGTTGGTGTCTCTTTAGCTGCTTCTTCCTCAGCTTCTTCTTCTTCTTCATCTGAAATGACAGGATTATCTGTAGGAACAGGTGGTGGATCATATGAGAGACCACTTCGAGTGAATACAACGTTTATATGCTCATTTCTGGTTTGTGGTGGACAATAGTTCTTATCGTTAGATCCAGACGGTTTAGGGTTAGATTGGGTATTACTTGGTAGAGTACCAGGATCTCGAGAAGAAAATTGATCTGAAAGTCTTCCAAATTTTTGTTCAAGATCCTGGATAGAATCTTGATGATTTTTCTGACCTTGTTCAACTTTGGTTTTGAGATTGAAAAATTGAGTTTTCACAAACTCGTTTGTGGCTCTTTGAGTGATTACGAAATCTCGCATCATTTTCTCGAAATCAGATTCGTCCTTTTTATCAGAATTTGGTTGGTTTTGGTTGTCTATTCGAGGTTGAGAATCACGGTTGTTATCCCTTTGTTGGCGATCTTGCCAATTTCCAGAACTTCTTCCGTAATAATTACCACGAAAACCTCCTCCACGATATCCTCCTTGGACATAATTAGCTTCCCCTTCAATGGGTCTATTCATAGGTTGGTCATCACACTCAGATGATGTGTGATTTCCTCCACAATTATTACAGCCATCTCGCATTTTTTTCATTTCTCCTTTAATGTCTTTGTATTGCGAGTCGATTTTAGAAGTCAAAGCTTCTATTTTCTCCATGAGTTTCGAATTATCTGAACTGTCGACAAAAGCAATGGTTTTTCGCAAAGGTTTGGTTTTGGAATCTTTTGACCAATCGAGTTTAAGAAGTACTCGATCCTCAAGAAGTTGATATGCCTCGTTAGGAGTTTTGTAAAGAAAAATTCCTCCGGAATCAAGAATTGCTTGTGATGAATCATCAAGACCATGATAAAAGATTTGGATTATCGTTCCTTTTCCTAAATTATGACCATGACAACTTTGAAGTAAATCTTTCATACGAAGCCAAGCTTCAACAAGAGATTCGTTAGGATTTTGGGTGAAAGCACGGATTTCTCCCATTAATCTATCAAACATGGCAGGTGGAAAGAATCGGCTTACAAAAGCTTGCCTCATCTCCTCCCAAGTATTGATAGTTCCTGGGGTTAATTCGTTATACTACACTTTGGCTCAGCAAGTGACGATGGAAAGAGTTTAAGCTTAATAGCATCGACATTGGTTTCTCCATAACGGAACATGCCACAAATTTCAATGAATTCGGCAATGTGTTTATGCGGATCGGCCCGCGAACGGCCATCAAATTGACGGTCTTTGATCATGGTAAGATGGTGACCTTTAACGGTAAAGTTTTCACCAAGGTTGGTAACAACAATAGCAGATCCAGGAGTGGGTGCTACGGTTCGATTTGCGGCCCACATGGGTTGATCGTCAGCCATGGGTATGGGTATTGGTATCGGTTCAAAAAGATTTGAAATGGGATGTTCTTCGGAAAGATTATCAAACCAATTAAGAATAGATGAAGATCTCTTCTTACGAAACAAACTTTCGGGATTAGACAAAGGTGACTTAAGCTTTTTAGTAGTAGAACGAGTGCTCATACAACTACCAAAAGAATATAGGCAAGTACCTAAACAAAAGAACTACGAAAAATAAAAATTACTAAAACAGTAAAAGTAACCGGTTCGGTTGGCGACGAACCGATTCGGCTGAACTCTCGTAAAAAAAAAAAAAACTGTAACCGGTTCGGTTGGATGAGAAACCGATCGGTTGGATGATTCTGTGAACTTTTTTTTTTTTTTTTTAGAAAACGAACACGAAAAGTGAAGAACTTGTAAAAACTAAAAAGAAAACACAATCAAAATCCCCGGCAGCGGCGCCAAAAACTTGATGTGCGTTTTTGCTAGTGCAAGTTTTAAATTTATAAAAGTGAATTACCAAATCTAGAAACAACACATACGAGCAAGTGTACTCGTCCGTTATAGCAAGATATGATGGTAAGTCGGGATCGTTCGCAGGGATTTGTGAGTGAATCAAATATTAGTCTAAAAGTACTTATCTAAACGTGAGCAAATAAAGTAATAAGCAAATTCAATAATTTAAAAACTACACTTGTTTAGACTAGTTTTCTACTTTAATGACACATGTGATTGTGATAACTCTTGAGAACATGTTGGTTGTGATAATTAGATGGTGATCTAATCTATTGTTTTTACAAGTTAAACCTGGCCAAGATTTTAGTTCATAAAAACAAGCTTTAAGTATAAACCAATCAATTCAAGATCTATCCAAGGTTCATAAGGTATGGTGTCCTTAAACACAAGAATAAACTCTTATTATAAATCAAATACTCTTAAGAAATGGTCATTACAAAAGGTCTCCTTTTCATAGACAAAAAGGTTACAATGGCTCATAAACATCTAGCCTTTCGTTATTTGGAGCTATTATCCAACTAGAGTTTACAAACAATCCGATTTGATGTTATAAAGGCTTTTCTTATTACAATCATACTTCTCGTTTCTTTGTTGAGTTAAGAGTAATTATGGGTGAAAAACAATCATTCATAGACAAATGATTATAACTAGTTGAGTAATACTAAATCTTTCGACCCTTGAAAATATTACTAATCAGTTAACCTTAACTTAACAAATGTCACGATGAAACTTAAGGTACAATTGGTTCTTAGGATTGACTTGAAATTGAATTAAAACATGTTATCACAATCACTACATCACTAAGTATAAAACATCATCAAAACAAGCGTAAAAAGGTATCTAGCTACTCATGGCAAATATGTAAACAAACTCAGAATATTTAACATTAGAATCCATGGTTAATAGTCTTACAATGCTTGGAAATTGATAACAAATGACAAGGTATTGATAACCTAAGTATTGGTGATGGTTCCTTGAGATTTTCGCCCCCAAATGTTGCTTCCTTGGTTCTCCAAATGCTACTGATACTTTCTGTACGAATTTGCCTTGTTGAGAGCTTGATGATGATAATAATTGAGAGTAGTAATGAGAGTAAATGTCCCCTTCAATTGTTGTTATGACTTGTGTGTGTATTGTGTTTAAGAAGTCCCCTTTGGCTTGTCCAATACTCCTAGCAATCAATTAGGAACATAAATGCTAGAACTTGGGTAACAAGACACTAAGAAGGACCTAGAACTTTGAGACAAAAGACCAAGATTCATGTACAAGAAGTTAAATTCCTTTGCAGAACCTCCAGCCGAATCGGTTGCGGGTTGCATCCGATCGACTGGAGGTGGTAATTACTACCAACTGGTCGGCTGAACTCCAACCGATCGGTTGGTGAACACTGAATGATTTTGGACTTTATTCTTCGTTGTGTATTTCTTCATGTACTTTCCACACTTAGTTAACTCTGAACTTGGAACTTAGAAATGACCAAACTTCGGTTTCTCCTCATGAATTCCTTCACAAATTGGACTTTGAACTTGGGAATCTTCATGTAATCGCATGTGCTCCATTTTCTTCACTTTTTCCTCATTTTTCCTACATTTGGCTACATATGCTACAAAAACATACTTTGATACGATTTAGATGTAAAAGCATATAAAAGTAACCAAATAACATGCATAAAAATACTATTAACCCTTCTAAAAACATGTTAACTTTGAGCGTTATCAGTGCTTCTCAAGCTTGTATAAATGAGTGAAGCGTTGAGTAAGCAAAAAACCTTCAATATAACGTCGTATGGAGTTGCTTGAAACTTTAGGGTATTACTAACTCGAAACTTGGTTAGATATTGCATTTACTTGTGGAGTAGCAACTTAAAATTTGTAAAGCCCCAATAAAATGTCGCAAAATTTTAAAGGGATGGAAAAATATGATCTGGCCCATTCATTCTACTTCACTTGGATGCACTAAATATATATGGCCAAGATTACCTCTAAAGAAACACAAATATTCTTAAAAGAAACACAATTGTCCATTGTGTAATAGCAGGTTGCTATCACCTGTATTAATACCAACACCTAAGCACATTTAAACACACCAACCATATCATCTTACAAAATTTAACTAACATTCATGTTTGTTTCTCAAAGCTATTGTATTTGGAGTGTCTTTCATTCGGCCATAAAAGAAGATGTGTGTGGCATGTGGCTTGGGGATTGTACTGCTTAATTTATTGTTGGAACAGACGTTCTACGAAGTAAAATAAGCTGCTGATCGATGTCCGACATGTGTATAGGTATCAGAAACATCTTGCTAATTCATGATATGTTAGCTAAGATATGATCATAACATTCATTGTTTGTTTGTTTCATAAGTATATTTGTGGATAAATATTATAATCATATAGTGTAGCTAATATATGAGTTAGAGGCATTTTCGTAGTTTAATGTAGCCTGCACTATATATAGATCTCATACATTGAGAAAGAAAGACGAAAAATTTGTGGCATGCATTTTGTGTTGTAGGTTTTAGCTGTTTTATTTCGTGGGTAACTGAGATCGAAAGGAAGGTATTAGAGTTTATGAGAGGATTATTGTGTAGCAAGGTCAATGGTAAACTGATTTTTTTTTTCTTTTTTGTGATAAATTTCAATGGATGCGTATGGACTTTTTTTAAGATAAGATAAAAGTTTGTTGGTGTCGCTGCATAAGAGTAAAAGTGATTAGGGTAACTAGTTTTTAGGATCGACTCTTATATAGGGTGTAGTTTAGGGTTATTAAGTTATTTCTTGTTGGGCTTATCCAAGATTAGCACTAAAATCAACTGGACTGGACTTCATTTGGGCTACCACAATTCAACGTGTCATTCTCCTCGGTCTCACGGTCGTTTTGAAAGGTAGTTCGTCAAAAACGGAGTTACGGTTCAAAAGTTATGGTCGTTTGAAGTTTTGTCAACACTTACTCGAAACTTTGCGCTTACTCAAAACTTGTCACTTGCTCGAAAATTTTGAAGTTATTCAAAAGTTTGAAGTTACTCGAAACTTTTGAAGTTACTCAAAAGTTTAAAGTTACTCGAAACATTTGAAGTTATTCAAAAGTTTTAAGATACTCAAAACTTTTGAAGTTACTCGAAAGTTTAAAGTTACTCAAAGCTTTTGAAGTTACTCGAAAGTTTAAAGTTTTGAATATGTGTTTTTAATTCATACGAATTCGAGAAATTCCCACGAGTCGAAGCGCTTCTCAAGCTTGTATAAGAGAGTGCAGCACTGAGTAATCAACAAAAACTTCAATAAAACGTTGTATGCAATTGCTCGAAACTTTAGGGTTTTACTTACTCGAAACTTGGTCAGATATTGCATTTACTTGTGGAGTAGTAACTTTAAATTCACTAAGCCCCAATAAAATGTCACGAAATTTTAAAGTGATGGACAAATAGGATCTGGCCCATTCATTCTACTTCACTTGGATTCACTGAATATATATTGCCAATATTACCTCAAAAGAAACACAAATATCATTAAAAGAAACACAATTGTCCATTGTGTAATAGCATGTTATGGTCAGCTATATTAATACACACACCTAAGCACATTAAAATACACCAACCATATCATCTTTCAAAATTTAACTAACATTCACGTTTGTTTCTCATAGTTATTTGTATTTTGAGTGTCTTTCATTCGGCCATGAAAGAAGACGTATGTGGCATGTGGCTTGGGGATCGTACTGCTTAATTTATTGTTGGAACAGAGGTTCTCGGAAATAAAATAAGCTGCTGATCGATGATCGACATGTATATAGGATTACACACATCTTGCTAAATCATGACATGTTGGATAAGATATGATCATAACATTCATTGTTTGTTTGTTTCATAAGTATATTTGTGGATAAATATTATCATGATATGGTGTAGCTAGTATGTGAGTTAGAGGCTTTTTTGTAAGGGTTTTAGCTGTTTTATTTCGTGGGCAACTGAGATCGAAAGGAAGATATTGGAGTTTATCAATTGTGTTGCAAGGTCAGTGGTAACTTGATTTTTTTTGTGATAAATTTCGATGGATGCGTATGGGCTTTTTTTTTTTTTTTTTTTTTTTTTTTTAAAGATAAGATAAAAGTTTATTGGTGTGGGTGCATAAGAGTAAAAGTGATTAGGGTAACTAGTTTTTAGGATCTACTCTTATATAGGGTGTAGTTTAGGGTTATTAAGTTAGTTCTTGTTGGGCTTATCCAAGATTAATACTAAAATCAACTGGACTAGACTTCATTTTGTACACCCTCAAAATCGGGTCCATCGGAAGCATACATGCATTGGGGTGCTACTATATTGGTATCAAAACATAAGGTTCAAAGAATGGTTTTATTTCATTTATTTAGAATAAAAGTTGTTACGAAAAGTATTTAGGTTACATGATATGAAAATAGTGCGGAAATAGGCCCATAGTTTAGTTAAAGCAGTCCCAATTAGTTATCAGAGTCTTCTATGACCGTTCCCCTTGCCAAGCGCCTCCAGAAATAAGCTAAGGCGATAAACCTGAGAATACATGTTAAAACGGGCCAGCTTACGCTGGTGAGTTCATAGAGTTAAACACAAAACAATACGCACGCGAGGGAAACCCAACAAGACAAACAGTAGATACCCATGAACATAATCATAAAAATATAAAAGTCCTATAGGTGCACACTATAGCTAAATGCCGCACGAGCAGTCATTCTATCGCTTCTGCAGAAAAGTCGATAGTACCGCACTCGCAGCCTACAACTATATCATATCATACTCATAATCATAACATAAACATACCACAACGTAACCAATATCATGAACATAACCAATATCATACTCATAATCATAACATAAACATACCACAACATAACCAATATCATGAACATAACCAATATCATAACTGACTCACTCCAAAATAGTCAACTAAGTCAACCAAGGGTTCCTGGTCAACTAAGTCAAGCTATGAGGGAGGAAGTGATCAATTTATGATCCGTTGAAAGCACAGTGTTCTCACGGGTCGTTAAGTCCCAACGAGATTAATATTATGTTTGGAAAATTTTTTGGGAATGAGTGATTGGGAATAGTAACCAGATAAAGATTTTGATTGATTTTTACACTACTGATTGCTTGAAATGATAATGGAACAGTATTAACAAATGCAGAAATACAAATATTCCTAAAATACCTAAATGCGTACTGGAAAAATGGGAATAAGGTAAAATCTGAACAAATTAAAATTAGAAGGGGTGAAAATGAAACTTTTACAAACTTAAAATTAAAAGAAAATTAAATTAAAAAGAAAATTATTTTTTTTTATTATTTTATTATTTAAATATTAATTAATTACTAAAACTATTTAAAAAGTTAATTAAAACTAATTTATAACAAAATTAATTTCTAAACCTTTAAAATAACCTAAAAGAAATATAAAAATTGCAAATAAATATTTTTGTCTTTTTCTGAATTAAATATTAATTAATTACTAATTATACTAATTAAACTAGTTTAACTAATTTAAATTACTAATAACACTAAAAATAACTTAGAAAATTATGAAATATTTTACAAAACTAATTAACTAATACAGGAACTCTAAAAAATTATAAAAAGTTTATAAAAACTATTATTACACTATTTTATTAATTATTTACTTAATTACTATTTAAAAGCTATTTAAACTAATTTAAATGAGAATAATAGTAAATGAACAGTAAAAACTCTGAAACTAATTTCTAAAAATACTTTATAATTAATAAGAACTAGAAAAATTATAAAAAGATACTAGTGATTAAAAATAAACAGTAAGTGATTTTCTTTTTGGTTTTTTAAATAAAACTAATTTAACTAAAAGTAATTATTATAAATACTAAATGAAAAGATAAAAATCTAAGAAAATTATTATAAATACTACAAGTGACAGGGAACTTATGAAAATTATATAAATGAAAATTTCTTTTTGAAAAGGCTGAACAATAAGCCAAATGACTTAAATAGAAGCTATCACTTTATTAAAAGTGATGATTTTTGGAATTTTCTTTTTGAGAAATGATTATACACTGAAAATAAGCAATTTTTGTGAAAACACTTTTTACAAAACTTAGAAATAAGCACTATGGGAGTTTAAAAGCTTGACAGTGCACTTTTTGGCTTTTTGAGATGAGAAAAAGCTCTGAATAAGCTATGGGGTGAGAACTAGGGGTGATTTTGGAAACAAACAAGTGAGATAAACTAGAAAGAAGCTACAACATGCAATGAAACACACTGAGAATCTTAAATGAGCAAATAAGCAATTTCCAAAATTTCTTAGAACAAATCAAGACCCTAGGGCTTATGCAGACCTAGTAAATAAGCCAGAAAGCACAAAATAAGCCTAGGGACTAAAAGTATGGTTGATAAGCTTTCCAAAAAGCTAAATCTCAAAGGGTAGGGTCCAGTAATGAACACTGTGCAACCCTGTGAAGTTGGGTGTGCACACTGGGAAATGGGTGGTACAGGGGAGGTGAAAACTCAACAGGGCAATTTCTAGACCAAATTTCTATGAGCAATTGAGTTCCAAAATCAGATTTTCTTTTTGAACTAAGTTAACAAGCAACAAAATGACTCAGAACATCCAAAACTTTGGATTTCCAATCTGTAATGAACCCCACGGATCAAAAAGAAAAAGCTACCACTTTAACAGACTTGACAATTTTGACTTTTTGATTTTTGTTGAAAGTTGACTTTGGTGAACTTTGGACAGATCCCAGATGTCTTGAAAAGTTGTTATAAGTTAGAATGAAACTAAATTGAGCTAAATTACCAACTAATGTAATGATTTGATGAAAGATTGACCCTAAAATCCTAACTGTGAAACTAATAAATGAGATTAAAAGAGATTTGACTTTTTAATGAACAAGCACAAGTTTTTATTGTTTGACTGAGCTAATACAACCCTAAGTGACAAATTACAATCACAAGTTTCAACAAAAACACCCAAGAACACAGATATCTCAGTAATACCAAACACTCTTTTAAGAATATGGTTATGTGATTTTCAAAGTGTTTGACAGATTGAGAACAAGCAAGGGATTCTAAGGTGTATAAGGTGATTCAGTAAGCTGTTTTAAGCACAAAGACAACAACACCAACAACAAATACACAAGAATCTCTATAGTACTAACTTGACAGTGAAAATGAAAATGAGATCAACTAAGAAAATTACCACACAAGTACAAGATTTTAGATCATATTATCACTAACAAGCATCAATCAAACACAAATGAGCTAACATTAAGCAGAATTAAGCATATGAATAGTGAAAATGAGAATGATAAGATTGAGCTTACAAATTGCACTCCTGCCAATTTCCAAGAACCAGAACCCAAGAACCAATCCTATAGGCTTCCACAAGCCACTAATACCACTGCCATCCAAAATACACAGTGCTCTAGCTTTCTTCTTCTTCTTTCTCTTTTTTTTTTAAATTTTTCACTGAATTAATTCTATTTTTTTGTATTTTTCTGTTTTTGATATTAAGCTGAATTTTATGGTTTCAAAAAGCTTTTAAAAGCTTTCTGGGAGCTTATATGTTCCTAAGAGTCCATAAACACCACTACAAACAACATTATAGAGATCATGAGATTTTAAGAAAAAAAATAACATAAACTGAATTAAGACTGAGAACTTGTAATTGAAGATTGAAATAAGTTTATTTCACACTGAAAACACTAACAATACAACTTAGAAGCTTAAAATTACACTAGGATTTAAAAACTACTAATTCGACATTAATTTTACAATAATAAACTACACACTGCACTCTACTACATCTTCTTCCTTTTATAAGGCCTTCTAGGGTTCTTCTGAGCTTCCTTGGTCTTTCCCACTTCAATTTGGACCATTGGATTGATTTGAGATGATCTTGACCGTTTAAATGGTTTTGGCGCCAAAAGTGGATAAGTCCAAATTGGACTGTTATAGCAACTGGGGGGTGGTGCATTTAATGTGAGGTGATGGTGGTAGGTTTAGTGGTTTGGGCGGTGGAGATGGTGGGTTGAGGTGATGGTGTTGCAGAACAAGTGGGAGGGAAGGGGGTGAAGGTGGGAACGGGGATGGGGTCTGGTTTGGTTATAACTGGGTGGGGAAGTTGGGCCAGTGGAGATTGGGCCAGGGAAAGGTTTGGGCCAAGGGGAGCTATAAGGTGGGAGAGTATTGTGTTGGGTTTGAACTTGGAATGTTTGGGCTTTAGGATTTATAATAGATAAAGGGTCCGTTTGGTTTTAAGATTTGTAACAAGGACCAATGTTGTAATTTGGTGAATTTTTATGGACTGATTTTGTAATTTCTCCAAAGTTTTCATAGGGTCCATTCTTGCCAATGTTGAATAGTATGAGGACTTGTTGACTTTTCCACATTTCTGAATATCCAGGGACTAAAACTGCCAAGTCTTCAAAGTATAGGGACCAAACTTGTAATTTTACCAAATTTCATACCCAAGGACCATTTGTGATAAATTTTACTTTCCAAGGACCATAAAAGACTTTTTCATCCAAAAATATTTGCTCAGGGGCCATTTCTGCCAAATTTGAAACTTGAAGGACCATTTGTATAATTTTTGCAAACTTGCCACCAAAGGACTAAATATGATTATTTGTGATTTAAAAAGGACCTTTGGAGACTTCTTATTTAAAATTAATGCATAGAGACTAGATTTGACAAGTTTTGAAAGTTGAGGGATTGAAACTGCCAATTGTGCAAACTTTGTTTGTTTTTCATTTGTTTTCAAACATTTTGCATCTAAAACATATAAAACACAATCCTGTGATATTTTTAGTATTTTGATGCATTTCTGAGTGTTTTTGGATGTTTTGGCAGTTCAGATGATACAAAAATGATGAGTATTTACACACTCATCAATAACATACCGATAACATAACCCATATCACAAACATACCAACAACATAACTCATATCACACACGCAACAACTCATAACAAAACCAATAACGTAACAACTCAAAGAAAAGGCCAAATGAATGAAAAGATAACAAAGAGTATAACGAAGAGCATGTATTCTCCCCCAAAGAATAGAAAACGATAAAACAGGGGCTATGAACTCACCTAGGCCATAGCAATGCAATAATACACGAGGGACACGACTGGCATCTAGCAGATCACAACAGCATCAAGAAGGCGGTACAACGATAAGGAAACGGCGCAGTCTTCTATATGCAAGACTCATCTTAATACCCGATCCCCAGCGATGAACTAAATCCTCCATAAGCTAATTACTCCCAATTACTACCCAAAGCTTATATCTCCAAATCTCTCATTATCCATTTATTAGTGTTTATGTTTGGTATCATTGTGTGTGAAGTGAGGACACGACATAGACTCAAGTGAACTCACGCCAAAGACTAAACAAGCAAAGTCAACGAGAAATAAGACAAGACTCAAGAGTACTCACGCCAGGAGACAAACAAAGACAACCTCTACAAGAAAACTAGACAAAGCTTAATACAAGACAACTGGGTCAAACAAAATAATCCATCCAAAGCAATCACACTTAAATGGCTACTAAGTGAACCTTATGGCCAAAGTCAACCTCGAATAACCAAAAGTTTAATAAGGAAGTTGGATGAATTATCAAATACTTATCGTATTTGCTAATACGATAGGTTCAACAATTCATTCAATACACTTATTAATCTAAAGTTAACTCATACCTAGTAAGAAGACGGTAAGTCATAGGATGGGTCACCTATTAATATTCTCTCCTGACACGTTTGTTAAACCCTAATTGGATTTAATAACCCAATTAGTCCGTTAACCGTGTCGGATGGTTATATTAATGTTAACCAATTCGTAAATCGACATACACTAACATGAACCTCAATATCTCCTAAAGGGTAAGTCTCGATAAACATGCTCTCGAAACGTTCAATAACTCGTCCATACTAAATTAAATACCGTTCATATAATTTTCGTAAAGTATTAAATAACGTTCTTTTTGTTATTTAACGTTTTCTTTTTAACTCTAGAAATATTAACTGACGTTTTAAAGTCACTTAATATTTCTTAATTAGAAAACATTATATAACATCTTAATCGTTATTTAATAATTATCGATAACTTATAAATATTAAGTAACGATATTTAGTCGTTAGTTAATATTTTAAAGTTACTAATATAAAATATAAATGTGTCATGTAACGTTCAAGTATAGTTTATATTTTCTCGAGTTATTTCATGTTTCGAGTTCACTTTTATCACGGGTCAAATAGTCAACATCAATAATCTAAGGTCATTTTGGCTTGTCGAGATCACACGAGACTAGAGAGTCTCGGTAAATCCCAACACGGCTCAAATCACACAATCATATAAATATATCCACCTAATATCTATTTTTCCGCAATCACAACTTCGACAATAACGGCCGT
This sequence comes from Artemisia annua, assembly GCA_014162995.1. Classification (NCBI taxonomy): domain Eukaryota; kingdom Viridiplantae; phylum Streptophyta; class Magnoliopsida; order Asterales; family Asteraceae; genus Artemisia; species Artemisia annua. The sequence goes on along the minus strand of LBNU01027460.1, from coordinate 68,849 downwards.
CTACGGCGCGTCAACTACTCCTACTCCCCGTCATCTAATCCGCAACAACAACAATCAATAACCACATCACCACAACCTCAACACCTTGCCGAGACCCTAGTGGTCTTGGCTCCTATCTCCATGGCATCAAACCCTCAACGACAACTACGACACAAGAGCAATAACAACAACACAACACGATACCACAACATCAAGAACAAACAACAATGACAGAAATAAGAACCACAATACCCCCACGATCCCAAAAACATGAAACAACAACAAATCAAGACCACATCTGATCCTGACTCTCGGCCACACCAATCCATATCCAAAAGCACTTCCAAATCTAATCCTATATCAACAACAAGGACCCAACAACATACGGCCGTGAGTCTAAGACTCACGGCAACACGCTCGTACACCCAAATAAACAAGAACACGAAACAAAATGATACCAAAAAACTTATATATTCATTTTTATTATTGTTATAATCGTCATTAAGATGAAACCCTCGAACCCTAAGGTTTTTGGGTCGAATCGAGGCGTAGACGTCTTCCAAACGGCGAGATAAACCCACCTTGGCCTTAGGATAAATCAAGGAACAAGAAGAGATGAATATGGGTGGTGATTCGAGATTGAAACTCGAATGAAAATGGTGTTTGGGTGAGGTTTTCCGCGCGTGACATACATCAATAGGAAGAGGGTGAAGTGGGGTGAGTAATGGTGTTGGTGGTGAGATTAGACTCGCGGCGGTGGTGGAGTATTTGGCCGGAATATCACCGGAAATAATGGAGCTGAGGGGTTGGTGTGTCAGCTGAGAAGGGAGAGAGAAAAGAGTTGAAACCCTAAATGGGTTATAAGTGTTGCTTATATAGGGCATGTGTGGTCTTAAGGCAAACCCTAGTGCGCCCTCAGGGACTAGTTTTGCCATTCTTCTTATATTTTTCACGAAACATGAACGGAACCTATAAAACGTGTTATGATTATTTCCCGAGTCTCCGAGATTATTTCCATTAACCTTAGAATTATTCCTCCGTTAATTTTGATTATAAATACGTATATCTTTATTTCTCGTTGTCCGAACTAATAAATATTCGCGTTTTATCCGTTATTGGGCTAAGTCTTGCGTGAAATAACCTAGGCCACGATAAATGCTCCTGAAGAGTATAAAAGAATAAATATATGAGAAACCGAAATTTCTGAGTTGTCACAGCCTCACCTCCTTAAACGGAATCGCGTCCTCGCGATTCAATTAAAGTTACCCATTAAGGTCTAAAAGAAGTGAACATATACGCACGAGGATTTATCTTCACGTTCCCTACGTGAATTCATGACTTTTTACGCAGGTCTCGACAAACTTTGTCGATAGGGATGCGACTTTACTAAAGTCGTCTGACTCCATGGTTCACGATTTTGATCGGTCAACAAGGTTAGAACGATTTTGATAAGTCAATAGAGCTTGAACGTTTCAAGATCGGGATTTCTCCCAGAGGAATGAAGACTGCCTCCTTCGCAGTCATTTCTTCAGATTACGCATGTGAAATGTCGGGAATACGGTTGAGCTCTGACGGTAGCTCGAATCGGTGAGCTACCGGTCTGACTCTAACCAGAATTTGAAAGGATCAATAGAGCGAGGATTAAGCTTTCCACATTTACTAAACGCTTCACACATTTCTCACGGTGAATCTCTAAGCTAAATCTAGGCTCTATCGGGGAATTCAAGAGGTTTACATCATCAGGGTTTCTAACGGTTCGCCAGCAGCTTGCATCTCCATTTCGCCTTCGTACAATCTCCTACGTAGTTTCATGGACAGGTTCAGGGTCTGCGAGTTGGGTATCTCCATTTTTACCCAACAAAATGGCGATCGGCACCTACGACCATAGAGGGTCTCTTACAGTGTCGTCGGGGTACTTAAGGGGTAAGTATAGTTATAGGAGAATTTGGCAAACAGGAGGTTTCTATCTCAACCATTGCCAAACTCGATAGTCACGCAACACGTCTACGGTCGCTTGAATGATTTCTTCATTCCAGCCATCAGTCTGGAGATGGTACAGGGTACTCAAATCCAGATTTGTTCTCGTGGCTTCTTGGAAGTGATTGACGAAGATGTGGGCGTAAGATAACAAGAGGAGAGTTCAAAATGACGGTTATGGTCTGAAAGAATAAGAATCAGCACTCTAGGACGCGCAACGATCTCCTTCACGTACGGACAAGCAGAGTCGCCCATACTTTCCGTTTCGCTGATTAGCGGGAGGTGAACAGGTTGGGTAGGATTATCAAAGTTGGTGTGGGATTATCAACGACTACTCAGATAGAGGCGTGGAATCTACTTCCAAGGTTTCGTTCTCGACGTAACTTACTGACGGAAAAGAATAGCAAAGATAACGGTTATTTCTCGAAAGTCGAGAGAATTTTAGGTGATTGTCCCACGAAACGCGGTTCAGGTTACTCATCAAGATCTTAAGATTTCCGTCGAGCACAGAATCTCTACTGAACGAGAAGATTAGAAAGTTCAGAGTATGACTCTGTAGGAGGACGTTGATTGCTACTAGCAATCCGTCAGATGATTCAGTACGATACTTAGGTTAGAGGCGGAAAATACAACCTCGATTGAACATCGTCGCTAAAACAATATTGCTTAAACAACATCGATCGGGAAAACGAACATCATCGATTGAGAAAATGAATGTCATCGATTGAGAAAATGAATGTCATCGATTGAGAAAATGAACGAAATCGATTGAGAAAATGAACATCATAGATTGAGAAAATGAACGTCATCGATTGAGAAAATGAACATCATCGATTGAGAAAATGAACGTCATCGATTGAGAAAATGAACATCATCGATTGAGAAAATGAACAACGTTGAATGAGTACAGGACTCAGGGTAGAGGCGGCTGTGACACGGCTATGAACAAAGCAAGGCTAAATGAAGAATCCAATTCCGGAACGAGGTCCAAAATCTTAGGAAATTAGTCCAATCTAATCCCAAAAATAGCCTAAACCAGTTCCAATGATAGTCTAAGCCAATCCAATGATAGCCTAGATCGAATCCGATGATAGTCTAACCCAAATTCAATAATACCAAATCCGATAATAGTCTAGAACAAATCAGATCATAGCCTAAATCAGTTCTAATCATAGCTTAAACCAATTCCAATGATAGCTTAATCCCAATCCAAGGATAGTCTAAACCAAATCCAATCATGACTTAAATCAATCCAATCATAACTTAAACCAATTTCAATAATAACCGAAACTAAGTCCAAATATTCCAATAGAATCAACATGGCTTATGACGATAAGCAACTCGGATGAAAGTGGTGTCAATCGGGTCTAGCCCGATTCTAGGCGAACTATGGTCGATGGCGGCAAGCGCGAACTCCACATAAACGAGGACGTTTAGCGGCTACAGAAGCATTACGATTCATGCGTGTTGTGATGCTAGTATGTCGTGTGTAAGTACAGGCTTTGGTGATATTCACTAACCGTGAACTGACGCAAAACCCATCATTCCTAAAATCAGACTCTAACCCCGGACATAATCCTGTTATAACTATTCCGAATATTGCAAAATTCACCTCTGAGCAAGACATAGTTGATCAGGCCATGTCCCACTGTCCCTGGTTGACTATAGGTGATCAGTCTATACTCAACAGAGGTTCAATGAATTTTGAAATACCCAGCCTAGTTATGCTAGTAACATGTCCTTTATATTCCAAAATCATTCCCCGAGACTAAGACAAGTGAACAGATTCGAAATTCAGAAATGAGATTACGCAAGGGATTGGGTAACTCCGCGATAGGTATGGTGTGTGCATAAGTATATAGAAATACTTATGGTGAGTAGAAACCATTGGTGGATTTAAATCATCCACAAGATAGACTCGTATAACGGAAAGTAGATCATTAGACACTAACCAAATAAAACATAAACAGAATTACCAGAGAAGCGGCGACTTGGCAGGAAGGCACGTGGCGGTCATAGAATCAGGTTTTCATAAAGGTGGTTATAGTTTGGTGATGCGTGGTTTTGTAACCTTACAATAGGTTTTACCTCTCGAGGGATCTCAAGACGCTTACAACCCCACCAGGCAGTGTACCTGACCGATGTAGTATAGGATAATGGTAAGTACGGGGCATTGATCGTTCTCTCACAGGGAATAGTGTTCATTAGGATAGAATAGCTAATCTAATAGGTCTAAGGGTGGAAGGAAGATTCTTTTTGTATTTTTATATTTTTTGGAAAGCAAGTAAAATCTCGGTTTTTAGAGGAAGGGCGGAATTAGTTGCTAGTCAACTAACCCAAGTTTACTACTTATGCAAATTAAAATAAAATAAATATCTAAACTATTGTGGTTGTGAAAACAATATGGAGAAAATTGTGTTTACTTAGATTTCATTACTCCCTAACTATCTTTTACCGGTTAATTGATATGTGTGTTACTTGTGTGGATGAAGGGTGTATTCCTAATAACTCATGGAGTGGCATACATATCTCTCCAATTCTATGAGCTCTTATCTCGCCCTATGCCATGCACGGCACAACCATAGGGGTTGTAAACAGTGGCTCATGCGTTAAATACTACCTTAATAGCCTAGTATGCCTTGGCTACATGTTTCCCAAGACGTTCAAGCACGTTACCATAAAGGAGGTTGGCCAGTTTTCTTGAGCCTAACATTGATGGAACAATCATCCCAACAAACAACAACACACACCAATCAACCAATAATTAATAGTTAGGTTTCATTAGATCTAAGCAAACACTAGAGAATTTAGCTACACATGTTAATTAAAAGACAAGCAAAAGAGATAATCAACCAACACATAGACATATTGATTGAATTAAAGTGAAGACTTATCTTTAATTAAGCATGAGGGTTCCAAGGGTTGGAAACCCTAAAAAGTACAGAAAATTCGTCTTTAGGGTTTGCCCTAAAAGTTCTCCACAAAGTTCCACACTAATGAATGAAAATTAGAAAACTATATATAGATTTTACACTCTGACGGCGTCAGGTTATAAGGGCTGACGCCGTCAGCTCGCCGCCATTAGGTTTCTCGGATGGCCTAGATCCACTTCTGACGCCGTCACCTTATAAAACCTTCTGGGCCGTCACTCTTTAACTTTACTCCTGACGGCCTACTTTTCCTAACACCTGACGGCGTCAGGTGTTAATTCCCAAATTTTCTCCGGCCCGTCATTTGATAATTGGTTTCCACTCTTTTGTCAAGACTTTCTGACGGCGTCACCTTGTGACTTCTGACGCCGTCAGGTTGTAAATCTTCATCTTTTGAGACTTTGTCGTTTTCTTCACTTTTATGCTCCAAAAACGTCCGAATATGCATGTTTTCTAAAATTCCTCTCAAAAGTACCTAAAATGACAAAAGGAACGATTTATGGCAATATTTGATCACATTTATACAAATTAGGGCTTAAATGACCCCCTAAAAGCGTAACACTTTTCGTCTCATCAAATACCCTTACACTTGGGATTTGCTTGTCCTCAAGCAAATGAGCTTTTATTCCAATCAAAATATGAGTTAGGAGTCATTTAACACGAATATAAAAGTAATTACAACAAATAGTTATTCGACCCTAATCACAACAAGCACGGAAATCATACACTAGCACCTCACAAATAGTGTTTGGATTCTCACATCTCTCAAATGTCATAAAGTTAATATCTCATAAATGGAAACGGAAAATAACACTCACTACATGTCATAGCAAATAGATTACCATAGGCTTGGGAGAGGATCAATTACTCCTCCACTAGGCATAAGCACCTAAGATAAACTATCAAAGAGGTCTTTATAAAGGGTTGTAACGTAAGGTGTAGGAATATGATAAACACGGTTTGGTTGGAATAAGGGGTTTTTAGTGGTGGCGAGTTAATTATCATGATCAAATACATGCACTCTACATCGTTGCTTAAGTCAAGACTCGACTCAATCTTAATCTAAAAATGAAATAAAAAAACTAAAAAGAACATAAAAGGAAACGGGATGGTAGTCCGTATGTTTTTCTTCTTTCTTTTTCATTTTTTTTTTGTATTTTTCTTAATTTTTTTTTTCATACACTCTTACCCTACCATCCCAAATAATACATCATAGGGGATTGCATTCCCCTTACACTTGAATCTTTACATAACTTTACAATCACTATTCTAATGACTCGAATTAAGATAATCGAAAAACTTGGGGTACTTTTTAAATATTTAGCACATATGGGGGTAATAATGTTGCTCTTCCTCATTACTTCATTACACTAGTACTTTACCCATGAGTCCCAATCGTCCCAAAACAATATGTACAAGGAAATGACTTAACTTAGCAACCATGTAATTGACCGGATAATTAACAAAGGGTTTAACAAATGTTTTCACAATAATGCACCAAAGGTGGGTGCATACAAGGTAGGCTAAGGCGATTTGGGTGTACATTTAGTGGGGTGTAACAAATTCTCACTTTGAGTTAGATGCTCAAAGGTCGAAACGAAAGGATAGGCTCGGAAGGGTGTACTAGGGGTATCGTGTACCAAAAATGGATACAACGCAAAGGGTGTGGGGGAATTACTTGACCAATGAAGTCAATGTAATTATAACAAATATACGGGTGTAAAACAATGGGTTAATCCTAATGCCTCTTATCATGTAGTAAATCTTAACTACACGAATGTAGTCTCACTTGTGGATTTGAGATGGTCCTAACGCTAGTTCTAAAATCTAAATACTACCGGTACTCACATCATAGCACCAAAGATGGATGCTTTTCCTACCAATTCTAGGGGCGAACCTCACATATTTGGGGTGGAAAATTTTTTAGTGGTACGGTTTTGTGCTAGTCATATAATTTCCTATCCATAAGACGCTCATTAAGATCAAGGTTTCACTTCTAAATTTTGTAAAAAATTTTAAATTGGCGCTAAAATTGCCCTAACAAACATTTCTCTTGGTTTTATTACAAATTAACTATCAAACAAAGCAAAACATCAAGCATAGGTATATTCTCAACGGTGCTTTCATTTACCCCCCTTACACTTAAACCGAACATTGTCCCCAATGTTCAAATAAAAGACGTAAAAGTAAATAAGATGAAAGAATGAAATCAAATACTCCCCTAAATCGTTTGTTGTGGATAATGATGTAACATGGTTAGATCTTCTTCCAAGATAGACGAACGTTCAAAGCTTCCCTTCCAAAATAATAAACGTCTTCTTGTCCATAATAACCTGTTAACCTGAAAAAGATAAAGGCCAACCTCGCGTAAAATCGGCGGTAAAATCTATATAATAAGATATAATGCTTGTGGAATGAATATTTTGCAGAATTCCTGGAGATTATAAGTTAAAGAATTGACAAAACTCTTTAGGTTTCCGGAAAAATACAAAACTTTCAAAAATTGCAGAAAATTATAACCTGACGCCGTCAGGTGTTAACTCTGACGCCATCAGAAAGTTCTGACAGAATTCTCATGTTAAGCTTCCGGGAAAAATTCTGGAAAATCTAAATCTTACTTCCTGGAATTCCTGCAAAAATTCATTATGACTCGATACAAGCATTTGACTCAAACAAGTAATAATATGTAGGCTAATTTCATTGTTATGATTCATGTTCATTTGTTCTATATAAACCGATTTAGATTTCCCTTACACTTATCTTTTGCAAAATACCTTTATATGTAGTTAAGACGAAGTTAAAAACAAAATAAAGCATTTTCACAATTTTGTTTGAAGCATGAATCAATAACAAGAAATATAACTTACATACGGAAACAAATAAACACACAAAAACACACAAAACATGGGTTGCCTCCCAAGAAGCGCTTTTCTTTATTAACGAGTCTTGTAGCTAGACTCAAAGTCACTCTATCCGACATAGGTGAGTTCCGCATCGAGGATATCCTTAGGGTTGATTTTGGTTGGAAGTTTCCTATCGGTGAATTTAGTGACGTATGACCTCTCAAAATTCTCTCCATCCGGGTCATATAAAGTTATCTTAATGTGCCACGATCCATCTCCTTCATTAGGTGGCTTTTTCCAATCCCATTTGTGCTTATCACCTTCGCTTTTCCACTTATTCATGGCTAGGTTGATTGGCAAAACTCCTAGGAAGTCGGTCATCTTTCTAAAAACTAGGGGATCTTCGAAGGGATCTAGTTCGGTGTCCCTAGCTAAAAGTTGTTCTACCGTTTGCGTTCGGCTTACAAATTCTTCTTCTAGGTAGAATGGGCGTTGGGGTCCTATAAAGTCTCCTTCTAACCATGGTCCATATCTAGAAGTCTTCCTATCGGGGGGTTCCTCAATGGTGTCATAGGCATGTTTCTTAACATCATAAACCGACCAAGTTTCTCCTTCTCCTACCGCTATCTTGGATCTCCTAAAATCAATCATAGCACTAGCGGTGGCTAGAAATCCTCTTCCTATCAACAAGGGGCATGTGGGGTCGCTAATCATATCGAGGACGTGGAAATCGGCAAGCATTGTTAACTTTCCTATGTGAACTATCACGTCCTTTACTACTCCTACCGGGTATGCTACGCTTCCATCCGCTAACCCTATTATTACCTCGGTCTCTTCTAGCTTTCCTAGTTTGAGGGTGGTGTAGAGAGGTAGTGGAAGTAAGTTGAGGCTAGATCCAAGATCGGCTAGTGTGTCATAAGCTTCCGAATTACCAATCTTACATGGTAGGACAAATAGACCCGGATCATCTAACTTCTTAGGTAGTTTGTTTCGAACGAAGGCGGTCCCTTTCTCACCTAATTTGAGCTTCTTCTCATATTTTTCTAGTAGGGCGTTATAGTAGGGGGCTCGTTCTAACACATCAATAACCGGACGTTCAAGGTGGAGTTCCTTGAATTCTTCGTCGAGGTCTTGTGTGGGGGGTGTTTCAACTATGTTATCGACCGATTTGGCGTTGGATGCCTTACTCTCGTGGTCTTTTTGAGGGATTTGGGTTTGTTTGAAACACGTGCTCATGGCGTTGACCGAATAGTATTGTGGGCAAGAACTAGGGGACGAAACCGAAGAAATGGAGTTAACGTTTAGTTTCGGGTTCTTGACCGTGTCGCTCGGGAGGGCTCCCATTTCTCGGTCATTGAGAATCTTCAACAAAGAATCGATTTTATCGGTCATCTCGCTTTGCTTTTGTTTGAACTCGGATTCAAACTTGGATATACGAGCTTCTTGAGATGCCATAAATTTCGACATCAACCCTTCAAAGTTGTTGGTACTACCATAGTTGTTGGAAGGATTGTTGTTGAAGGTACGGTTGGAGGAGTTACCGTTGGGTTGAAACCGGTTAGGTGGGTTGGAAGAATTGTTTTGGGGTGCGTTTTGATTTGACTTCCACCTAAGGTTGGGGTGATTTTTCCATGAGGGGTTGTATGAATCTCCGTAGGGGTTTGGCTCGGGTTTGAAAGTGTACCACTTATCTTCCGCTCCGTTGGTACGCGTGGATGCGTAGTCCGCAAAAGCTTATTCGGGGAGTACCATGCAATCACGAGTGTCGTGGGCACCACTACATAATTCGCACGAAGCAGTGATTTTGTTCACTTGGCTTGAAGGTTTAGGAGCTTCGTAGGATTTCATGAGAAACTTGACTTGGTCTTCAAGTTCTATGATCCTACGGTCGGAAGTGCTTGAATTATTTGAAGGCAAAGATATTGCCTTGACCGTTTTATTCAAATCACGGGGATCATTCCAACTTTCGTTGTCATAAAGAGCAAGGTCTTCTAGGAGATCCCATGATTGTTCCGCACTTAGATCACGTTGCTTGCCACCGGACGCTTGGTCAATGGTTTGCCTCGTGTGGAGATTGATGTGGTCATAGAAGATTTGGACTTGGAGCCAAAGGTCTATGCCATGATGAGGGACTTTTTGGAGTAAGTCCTTGAATCGAGTCCATGCCTCGTAGAGGGTTTCGCCTTGGCGTTGTTGGAACGCCAAGATATCATTCCTTAGCTTGGTAGTTCTTCCCGGTGGGAAAAATTGAGCAAGGAAACGAGTTGTGAGATCGTCCCAAGAGGTGATGGATCCTGCGGGAAGTCGCTCAAGCCATTGACTAGCTTGGTCCCGTAGAGAGAATTGGAAGAGACGCAATCGGGTCGTCTCTCGAGTTGCAACATCAAGGTCTATGGAATCTACGATTTTGAGGAAATCCTTGAGATGTTGGTTTGGATCTTCGGAACGAAGTCCATGGAATGCGCATCCGCTTTGCACCAACCGGATGGTGTCGGATCGCAAGGGAGTGACATTGGCTCCTTGAGTGAGCTCAATGGTGTTTCGATAGCCAAGGTGGCTAGGTCGGGAATACTCTCCTAAGGTGCGGGGTCTAGGAGGTTGGTTTGGTTGTGGTGGGTGGTTTGGTTGAATTGGGTTGTTGGGATCAAGGATGTTACCACCTTCCATGATGGCGGATGGTAAAGATTACGAACAAAAACACGAAGAAAAAGATAGACTAAAGAAAATCCTAGAAAAAGAAAATAAAAATCTCACTAGAAAGGAATCTAGTGAGTAGACCTAAAGAAATAAAAATTCTACCTAAACAATAACTATTCCCCGGCAGCGGCGCCAAAAACTTGATGCGTGGTTTTGTGACCTTACAACAGGTTTTACCTCTCGAGGGATCTCAAGAGGCTTACAACCCCACCAGGCAGTGTACCTGACCGATGTAGTATAGGATAGTGGTAAGTACGGGGGATTGATCGTTCTCTCACAGGGAATAGTGTTCGTTAGGATAGAAAAGCTACTCTAATAGGTCTAAGGGTGGAAGGAAGATTCTTTTTGTATTTTTATATTTTTTTGAAAGCAATTAAAATCTCGGTTTTTAGAGGAAGGGCGGAATTAGTTGCTAGTCAACTAACCCAAGTTTACTACTTATGCAAATTAAAATAAAATAAATATCTAAACTATTGTGGTTGTGAAAACAATATGGAGAAAATTGTGTTTACTTAGATTTCATTACTCCCTAACTATCTTTTACCGGTTAATTGATATGTGTGTTACTTGTGTGGATGAAGGGTGTATTCCTAATAACTCATGGAGTGGCATACATATCTCTCCAATTCTATGAGCTCTTATCTCGCCCTATGCCATGCACGGCACAACCATAGGGGTTGTAAACAGTGGCTCATGCGTTAAATACTACCTTAATAGCCTAGTATGCCTTGGCTACATGTTTCCCAAGACGTTCAAGCACGTTACCATAAAGGAGGTTGGCCAGTTTTCTTGAGCCTAACATTGATGGAACAATCATCCCAACAAACAACAACACACACCAATCAACCAATAATTAATAGTTAGGTTTCATTAGATCTAAGCAAACACTAGAGAATTTAGCTACACATGTTAATTAAAAGACAAGCAAAAGAGATAATCAACCAACACATAGACATATTGATTGAATTAAAGTGAAGACTTATCTTTAATTAAGCATGAGGGTTCCAAGGGTTGGAAACCCTAAAAAGTACAGAAAATTCGTCTTTAGGGTTTGCCCTAAAAGTTCTCCACAAAGTTCCACACTAATGAATGAAAATTAGAAAACTATATATAGATTTTACACTCTGACGGCGTCAGGTTATAAGGGCTGACGCCGTCAGCTCGCCGCCATTAGGTTTCTCGGATGGCCTAGATCCACTTCTGACACCGTCACCTTATAAAACCTTCTGGGCCGTCACTCTTTAAAATATAACCTGACGGCCTATATTTCCTAACACCTGACGGCGTCAGGTGTTAATTCCCAAATTTTCTCTGGCCCGTCATTTGATAATTGGTTTCCACTCTTTTGTCAAGACTTTCTGACGGCGTCACCTTGTGACTTCTGACGCCGTCAGGTTGTAAATCTTCATCTTTTGAGACTTTGTCGTTTTCTTCACTTTTATGCTCCAAAAACGTCCGAATATGCATGTTTTCCAGAATTCCTCTCAAAAGTACCTAAAATGACAAAAGGAACGATTTAGGAAAATATTAGATCACATTTATACGAATTAGGGCTTAAATGACCCCCTAAAAGCGTAACACTTTTCGTATCATCATTTGGGTTTCAAAATTTCTCAATTCTCTATAACCTTGGCTCTAATACCGATCTGTAACACCCCCAAAATCGGGTCCAGCAGAAGCATACATGCATTGGGGTGCTACTATATTGGTATCACAACATAAGGTACAAAGAATGGTTTTTATTTCATTTATTTAGAATAAAAGTTGTTACCAAAAGTATTTAGGCTACATGATATGAAAATAGTGCGGAAATAGGCCCATAATTAGGTAAAGCGGTCCCAATTAGTTATCAGGGTCTTCTATGACCGTGCCTCTTGCCAAGCGCCTCCAGAAATAAGCTAACGCGATAAACCTGAGAATACATGCTAAAACGGGTCAGCTTACGCTGGTGAGTTCATAGAGTTAAACACAAAACAATACGCACGCGAGGGTAACACACCAAGACAAACACTAGATACTCATGAACATAATCATAAAAATATAAAAGTCCTATAGGTGCACACTATAGCTAAATGCCGCACGAGCAGTCATTCTATCGCTTCCGCAGAAAAGTCGATAGTACCGCACTCGTAGCCTACAACTATATCATTCATACTCATAATCATAACATAAACATACCACAACATAACCAATATCATGAACATAACCAATATCATAACATACCGATAACATAACCCATATCACAAACATACCAACAACATAACTCATATCACACACGCAACAACTCATAACAAAACCAATAACGTAACAACTCAAAGAAAAGGCCAAATGAACGAAAAGATAACAAAGAGTATAACGAAGAGCATGTATTCTCCCCCAAAGATTAGAAAACGATAAAACAGGGGCTATGAACTCACCTAGGCCATAGCAATGCAATAATACACGAGGGACACGACTGGCATCTAGCAGATCACAACAGCATCAAGAAGGCGGTACAACGATAAGGAAACAGCGCAGTCTTCTATATGCAAGACTCATCTTAATACCCGATCCCCAGCGATGAACTAAATCCTCCATAAGCTAATTACTCCCAATTACTACCCAAAGCTTATATCTCCAGATCTCTCATTATCCATTTATTAGTGTTTATGTTTGGTATCATTATGTGTGAAGTGAGGACACGACATAGACTCAAGTGAACTCACGCCAAAGACTAAACAAGCAAAGTCAACGAGAAATGAGACAAGACTCAAGAGTACTCACGCCAAGAGACAAACAAAGACAACCTCTACAAGAAAACTAGACAAAGCTTAATACAAGACAACCGGGTCAAACAAAATAATCCATCCAAAGCAATCACACTTAAATGGCTACTAAGTGAACCTTATGGCCAAAGTCAACCTCGAATAACCAAAAGTTTAATAAGGAAGTTGGATGAATTATCAAATACTTATCGTATTTGCTAATACGATAGGGTCAACAATTCATTCAATACACTTATTAATCTAAAGTTAACTCATACCTAGTAAGAAGACGGTAAGTCATAGGATGGGTCACCTATTAATATTCTCTCCTGACACGTTTGTTAAACCCTAATTGGATTTAATAACCCAATTAGTCCGTTAACCGTGTCGGATGGTTATATTAATGTTAACCAATCCGTAAATCGACATACACTAACATGAACCTCAATATCTCCTAAAGGGTAAGTCTCGATAAACATGCTCTCGAAACGTTCAATAACTCGTCCATACTAAATTAAATACCGTTCATATAATTTCCGTAAAGTATTAAATAACGTTCTTTTTGTTATTTAACGTTTTCTTTTTAACTCTAGAAATATTAACTGACGTCTTAACGTCACTTAATATTTCTTAATTAGAAAACATTATATAACATCTTAATCGTTATTTAATAATTATCGATAACTTATAAATATTAAGTAACGATATTTAGTCGTTAGTTAATATTTTAAAGTTACTAATATAAAATATAAATGTGTCATGTAACGTTCAAGTATAGTTTATATTTTCTCGAGTTATTTCATGTTTCGAGTTCACTTTTATCACGGGTCAAATAGTCAACATCAATAATCTAAGGTCATTTTGGCTTGTCGAGATCACACGAGACTAGAGAGTCTCGGTAAATCCCAACACGGCTCAAATCACACAATCATATAAATATATCCACCTAATATCTATTTTTCCGCAATCACAACTTCGACAATAACGGCCGTCTACGGCGCGTCAACTACTCCTACTCCCCGTCATCTAATCCGCAACAACAACAATCAATAACCACATCACCGCAACCTCAACACCTTGCCGAGACCCTAGTGGTCTCGGCTCCTATCTCCACGGCATCAATCCCTAAACGACAACTACGACACAAGAGCAACAACAACAACACAACACGAGACCACAACATCAAGAACAAACAACAATGACAGAAATAAGAACCACAATACCCCACGATCCCAAAAACAAGAAACAACAACAAATCAAGACCACATCTGATCCTGACTCTCGGCCACATCAATCCACATCCAAAACCACTTCCAAATCTAATCCAATATCAACAACAAGGACCAAACACACACGGCCGTGAGTCTAAGACTCACGGCAACACTCTCGTACACCCAAACAAACAAGAACACGAAACAAAATGATACCAAACAACTTATATATTTGTTTTTATTATTGTTATAATCGTCAATAAGATGAAACCCTCGAACCCTAAGGTTTTTGGGTCGAATCGAGGCGTAGACGTCTTCCAAACGGCGAGATAAACCCACCTTGGCCTTAGGATAAATCAAGGAACAAGAAGAGATGAATATGGGTGGTGATTCGAGATTGAAACTCGAATGAAAATGGTGTTTGGGTGAGGTTTACCGCACGTTACATATATCAATAGGAAGAGGGTGAAGTGGGGTGAGTAATGGTGGTGGCGGTGAGATTAGACTCGCGGCGGTAGTGGAGTATTTGGCCGGAATATCACCAGAAATAATGGAGGTGAGGGGTTGGGTGTGTCGGCTGAGAAGGGAGATAGAGAAGAGTTGAAACCCTAAATGGGTTATAAGTGTTGCTTATATAGGGCATGTGTGGACTTAAGGCAAACCCTAGTGCGCCCTCAGGGACTATTTTTGCCATTCTTCTTAAATTTTTCACGAAACATGAACGGAACCTATAAAACGTGTTATGATTATTTCCCGAGTCTCCGAGATTATTTCCATTAACCTTAGAATTATTCCTCCGTTAATTTTGATTATAAATACGTATATCTTTATTTCTCGTTGTCCGAACTAACAAATATTCTCGTTTTATCCGTTATTGGGCTAAGTCTTGCGTGAAATAACCTAGGCCACGATAAATGCTCCCGAAGAGTATAAAAGAATGAATATATGGGAAACTGAAATTTCCGAGTTGTCACACATTTGGGCTACCACAATTCAACGTGTCGTTCTCCTCGGTCTCACGGTCGTTTTAACATGTAGTTCATCAAAAATGGATTTACGGTTCAAAAGTAATGGTCGTTTGAAGTTTTGTCAACACTTACTCGAAACTTTCCGCATACTCGAAACTTGTCACTTGCTTGAAACTTTTGAAGTTACTCGAAACTTTTGAAGTTATTCGAAAGTTTGAAGTTACTCGAAACTTTTGAAATTATTGGAAAGTTTAAAGTTACTCGAAACTTTTGAAGTTATTCAAAAGTTTAAAGTTACTCGAAACTTATTAAGTTACCGAAAAGTATAAAGTTACTCGAAACTTTTGAAGTTACTCGAAATTTTAAAGTTACTCGAAACTTTTGAAGTTACTCGAGAGTTTAAAGTTACTCGAAACTTTTGAAGTTACTCGAAAGTTTAAAGTTTCGAATATATCTTTCTAATTCTTACAAATTAGAAGAATTCTCAAGACTCGAAGTGCTTATTAAGCTTGTACATGAGAGTGAAGCACTGAGTAATCAAAAAACCTTCAATATAACGCCGTATGGAGTTGCTCGAAACTTTAGGGTTTTACTTACTCGAAACTTGGTCAGATATTGCATTTACTTGTGGAGTAGCAATTTTAAATTCGTAAAGCCCCAATAAAATGTCGTGAAATTTTAAAGTGATGGACAAATAGGATCTGGCCTGTTCATTCTACTAAACTTGGATTCATTGAATATATATGGCGAATATTGCCTCTAAAGAAACACAAATATCTTTAAAAAAAACACAATTGTCCTTTGTCTAATAGCATGTTACTGTCACCTATATTAATACACACACCTAAGCATATTAAAACACACCAACCGTATCATCTTCCAAAATTTAACTAACATTAATGTTTGTTTCTCACAGTTATTTGTATTTGGAGTGTCTTTCATTCGGCCATGAAAGAAGACGTGTGTGGCATGTGGCTTGGGGATCGTGTTCAATTCAAAAGATGTGATTATGTTGTTTTATCAACAAAGAAACATATGAGCGGGAAGGATTTGTTTTTTAACTTGGTTGGTAAAAGCTTGAATTGTAATTGTAGTATCCATGGTGGCAATGGATCTTTGGTGGTGAAAAGGTAGAGGTGAATGAAACGGTGGTTGTGATGGTTGGTATGGTTGTTTTATATTTAGGAAAGACATTATGAGTGTTTATGTGTGTGTGTGTGAGAGAGAGAGAGAGAGAGAAGCAAATATATACACCCAAACTATATATTTAAGGAATGATTGTATTCCATGAACACAAATACCACAAAACAAACGCCACCTTAAAGATCAAGATATCAAATCTGCACCACTGATTTTTTCGTTAAATTAAAAAAAACATACTTTTATCTTTCTTTTTATAAAAGAAAATTAAAGAGTAAATTGCAAAAATTGTCCCTATCATTTGACGAAATTGCAGGCATGGTCCAGTCTTTTCGAAAGTGCAAAGACAGTCCTTTGAGAAACCTTTGGATCAGTTTTTCGTCCCTGACCCAATTTCATATTGTTGGGTCACTGAATTCCCAAATTCTCTTAAACTAGGATTTGAACATAAAATAACCTAAGTGTTTAACTACCTTTAACACAATCAAGTCACTGAGTGAACAGTCACTCAGTGAGTCATCTTTAGGATGCTTGGGACAAGCTTAAGAAGAAAAGCTTTCCATTCAGTGAGGCGGATTCTCAGTGATTGGCACCTAAGCCAAAGAAGAAGGTGATGGATTCAGTGAGTGATGACAATAACTCACTGAATCCCAAGTTATTCCTCACTGAAGCAACAAAAGCTAAAGACTGAAGATTAAAGACATGAAGCCTGAAGAATGGGCGGGACAAGGCGGGAAACGTTTGAAATTACAAAGAGTGTCAGTATCCTTGTAAAGTCAAACTTTCTCTGAATGGTGTGAGTTCAGGATGGTGTCATATCTGAACCTCAGAAAGTTGCATTGTCCTATACCCAAAATAGACTTATGTAACGGAGACAAAATACGTAAGTATTTTGTCTCAACTAGGCTGATGTAATCTTTGTCTTTTTCACAACGGTTGTAATATATTTGTGTATAAATAGGAGTCATAAGAGAGAGTAAAGGTTGTGGAGTTTGTGCACTTAATGCTTAGACATTCACAAACTAATCTTTACTCTCTCCTAATAGCAACCATCCCTAAGATAGCTTAGTGGGTCTTTTGTTGCTACTTAAGCATAGCTTAAGTTTAGTGAGGAGTAACACCATACCATACTTGTCATTTCAATCCCAAGTGTTGTTCCGCAAACACTTGGGTATAATTCTTTTGATTAATTTCTAATAAAGAGTTAAACGTTGAAAATCTTGTTTCTTATCTTTTACGTTTTTATTTCTTAGTTATTAATCTTTGCATCATTATGCTATGGAACTTGGTTAGATTAACTCTGTAGTTAACCATTAACCAAGTAAAAGGGACCAACAAGTGGTATCAGAGCCTCTGGTTTATAAAACTTTCAAAACAACAGAGTGCTCAAAAGTTTTTAAAATCAAGATCCTACCATGGCTGATAATGATATACCCCAACTGGTCGATAAAAAGGGAGGAAGCTATAATGCTACTGCTCCCCGACTTGAAGTTGGAAAATTCAACAAGTGGAAAAAGCGCATGCTTTGCTACTTAACTGGGATGGAACCTTATTACATCACACTGATCAGTGAGGGTCCATATGTCCCTAAAACTGCTGAAGGTTTAGTTAAACCTGAAGCTCAGTGGACCTCTGATGAGAAAAGGGTGGTTAATCAAGACCAACGCCTGAAAAGCATCATTATATCTTGTCTCCCTGATGATATAATGGAATCAGTCATTAATTGTTCAACTGCAAAGCAGACTTGGACTGACTTGGTTCATAGCTATGAAGGCCCCTCAGATACCAAGGAAAACAGGATCATGGACCTGAAACTTGAGTACAACACTTTCAGGGCCAAAGACTCTGAAAATCTCTCAGAGACCTATACCCGTTACAAACTCTTCTGAATGAATTGACCAATGATGGTGTCACCCTGTCTAAGCATGAAATCAATGTTAGCTTTGTCAACTGTCTCCCTGAGAAGTGGTTAAACTTCTCTCAGGGTCTAAGAAATGCAAACCATCTTCAAAATCTTGAGCTCGCTGAGATTTATGGGAAATTTCTCTATGAGGATAACATGTAGTTAACCATTAACCAAGTAAAAAGGGACCACAAGTGGTATCAGAGCCTCTGGTTTATAAAACTTTCAAAACAACAGAGTGCTCAAAAGTTTTTAAAATCAAGATCCTACCATGGCTGATAATGATGTACCCCAACTGGTCGATAAAAAGGGAGGAAGCTATAATGCTACTGCTCCTCGACTTGAAGTTGGAAAATTCAACAAGTGGAAAAAGCGCATGCTTTGCTACTTAACTGGGATGGAACCTTATTACATCACACTGATCAATGAGGGTCCATATGTCCCTAAAACTGCTGAAGGTTTAGTTAAACCTGAAGCTCAGTGGACCTCTGATGAGAGAAGGGTGGTTAATCAAGACCAACACCTGAAAAGCATCATTATATCTTGTCTTCCTGATGATATAATGGAATCAGTCATTAATTGTTCAACTGCAAAGCAGACTTGGACTGACTTGGTTCATAGCTATGAAGGCCCCTCTGATACCAAGGAAAACAAGATCATGGACCTGAAACTTGAATACAACACTTTCAGGGCCAAAGACTCTGAAAATCTCTCAGAGACCTATACCCGTTACAAAACCCTTCAAAATTGAATTGACCAATGATGGTGTCACCTTGTCTAAGCATGAAATCAATGTTGGCTTTGTCAACTGTCTCCCTGAGAAGTGGTTAAACTTCTCTTAGGGCCTAAGAAATGCAAACCATCTTCAAAATCTTGAGCTCGCTGAGATTTATGGGAAATTTCTCTATGAGGATAACTTAATCTCTAGGAGATACCCTAAAGCTCAAGAAGTCAAGAAGACCCTGACTAGTCCACTTATATCAACTGCCTTCTATTTTAATGGTGTTGTGCAGGATTTCCAAGAAAACTCAGATGATGAAGCTGATAAAAGGAGTAGTGAGGAGTACTTAAATGATTTACAAATTGAATTTCAAGAAAGAGCACTCCTTGCAAACTCAAAACGTTTTATTAGTAGAAACAAAACTTTTTCAAAAGCCAAAGCAAATGAAAACACTGAATGTTTTAAATGTGGAAAGAAGGGTCATTTTGCAAAAGAATGTTTCTAAAAAACAGTCTCAGAACCCTCATACAAGTTTTCAGGAAACAACTCCTCAGGAACAAAATTTCAACCTAAAATGTTTCAGTCCCCACAATACTTTCAAAACAATACTGAGAATGGTTCTCAAAAGGATTTTGAAGCTAAGTATAGAAAGGCAAAGGCAAAACTAGCACTTCTTGAGGAATCTCCCTCAATTCCTCAAGCACCTCAGGCCCTTAAATCCACTCAATGGAAAAACAAAGGGCTGGTTGCTGAAACTTATGATTGGGATGAGGAAGAAGTATCCTCAGAAGATGAAGAAGTTCACGTCAGTGCATTGATGGCTCTGTCAGAAGACAATAAGCTTGCAGTGGGTAAAAGTAGTACGAGGAATGGTGAATGGGTCAACATTACAATGAAGAAGGTAAATATCTTACTTTCTATGAATGATGATTCTGATTGGCAATCTTACTTGAATTATATCAATGTGGATCTTAAGTATGTTGAGGAGCAAAGATTAAATTTGTTTTCCAAATACAACAAACTTGCTTTTGAATTAAATAAGTGTAGAGATGAACTTCTTTCCTTGAAGCAAACAAAACTTGAAAACGTCACTCTTCAAATTCAAAACTCTGAGTTAGTTAAACAAAATCATGCTCTTCAAGATGAACTTAAGAAAGAAAAGGATGTCATGGAAAGTTGGACCAAGAAAAACCCTAGACTCTATGAAACTGTGAGTCTCATTCCTAGTGCCAATAAGAAGATACTGGGAGAGGACCATCTCACTGAATCTTCCAGTGAGAAGAGGTTCTTGCCAGCTGGAATACCTTTTGAAAAGGAGATGGATCCCAATTCAAAAGACTGGATTGAAAGACTCAGTCCTGATGGCAAATGCCAAATTTTGACACTGGAAAGATCTTGTTGCCTGAAAGTCAGGCCATTAAGGAGTTACTTGGAGTCACTGACGAACCCAGCAATGCTGAGGAAGTCACTGAATCTGAAACAATACCCTTACTCCTCTACCCCCATTGAAGGTTCTTGAGGGAGCCCTTGTCTACTCTCAACACTCTCCCAAAGAGAGGGTGGGTTTGGGCATAACAATCCTGAAAAGGCCCTCTGAGCAAAATAGAGCAGGCCCAGCTCCCACTGAAACCTTTACACCCCTCACCTCCACTAAGGTCACACCAAACAACACTGACTCTAAAGTTGATCAGTTAACTGAACTTATAAGGAAGCTGAGTGAAAAACTGGAATCCACGGGAAAACAACCACCANATGTTGGACCAAGAAAAACCCTAGACTCTATGAAACTGTCAGCCTCATTCCAAGTGCTAATAAGAAGATACTGGGAGAGGACCATCTCACTGAATCTTCCAGTGAGAAGAGGTTCTTGCCAGCTGGCACACCTTTTGAAAAGGAGATGAATCCCAAGTCAAAATACTGGATTGAAAGACTCAGTCTTGATGGCAAAATGTCAAATTTTGACACTGGGAAGATCTTGTTGCCTGAAAGTCAGGCCATTAAGGAGTTACCTGGAGTCACTGATGAATCCAGCACTGCTGAGGAAGTCACTGAATCTGAAACAGTACCTCTAACTCCTCTACCCCCATTAAAGGTTCTTTAGGGAGCTGAACCATGTTCTGAGATAGGACCTCTTGTCTACTCTCAACACTCTCCCAAAGAGAGGATGGGTTTAGGCATAACGATCCTGAAAAGGCCCTCTGAGCAAAATAAAGCAAGCCCAGCTCCCACTGAAACCTTTACACCCCTTACCTCCACTGAGGTTATAACAAACAACACTGACTCTAAAGTTGATCAGTTGACTGAACTTGTTAGGAAGCTGAGTGAAAAACTGGAATCCACTGGAAAACAACCACCACCTGAAAAGGAAATAACCCCAGCTTCCTCAAGTACATCCAGACCTAAGCCCACTAAGAAACCACTGAAAAGATGTGAGTTATGCAATTACACAAATCACAGCACAGACAATTGCTATAGAATCCTATTCTGCATGATCTGCAATCTTGAAGATCAAAGGACTTCGGATCACATATCTTATGTCACTCAAGCAAACTACAAAGCTCAGGCTCATAAGTATGCTTCATCATCAAAACAACCCCTGAAACCCAAGACTAAGCCTTTCAAACCACGTACACACTGTGGATTCAGTGACCATCACCCTGTTGATTGTCTCATGTATCCTTGTTGTGACATTTGTGGTGATCCTTCCCATGACACATCAGGACATGACAAGATCATTAAAGATAGAAGATGACTAAAAACGAAAGTCTCTCAGTCATCTAAATCTCAGTGTGAAGTTTGTAAGAGCAAAGTTCACTCCACCACTGATCACAAGTCCATAAGTGAATTTAAGAAATCCTTAAGACCCAAGCCCGCTAAGAAGTGGGTCAACAAGCAAAACTAATCAAGCTCACTGTTTGTGCAAAAACATGCCAGGAACCCTGTTTGGCATCTTGACAGTGGATGCTCAAGGAGTATGACTGGTGTGAAGCAGTATCTGCACAAATACGTTGAAGAACCAAGGCCCAAGGTAGTGTTTGGTGATAACTCATCAGCTCCCACTGAAGGCTATGGCTCAGTGAACTGCAATGGTATAGTTTTTACAAGGATAACTTATGTAAATGGACTCAAGTACAACCTGATCAGTGTCAGCCAACTATGTGATGCAAAATACATAGTCCAATTTGATGATAGGAGAGGAACCATCTTTAATGCCAACAAAGAAGTTGTGTTGATTGCCCCAAGAAGAGATGATGTGTATGTCCTGGACATGTCCACACTCACTCAGAATGGAACCTGTCTTTTCACTAAAGCAAGTGAGTCAATCAACTGGCTATGGCATAAAAGACTCTCTCATCTAAATTTCAAACACATTAACAACCTTTCCAAACAGAACAAAGTTCTTGGCCTGCCCTCACTGGTATTTTCAAAAGACAAACCATGCTCAGCTTGTGAGAAAGGAAAACACCACAGGGCCTCCTTCAAAACAAAACAAAACTTCTCTATCAAAAGCTGCCTTCACCTCCTTCACATAGATCTCTTTGGACCTGTCAGTCCAATGTCTATTCACTATGAGAAGTACACTCTGGTTATTGTGGATGAGTACTCAAGATACACGTGGGTTTACTTCCTGAGCAAAAAGAGTCAGGCAGCTGATACCATTATGTCCTTTGTCAGGAACATAGAAAATCAAAATGATGTCAAGGTCAAACAAATTAGAACTGACAATGGGACTGAATTCAAAAATCAGGATCTTGAGTGTTTTTGTGATGAGAAAGGAATCTCACAAAATTTTTCTTCTCCTTACACTCTTGAACAAAATGGAGTGGCTGAAAGAAAAAATAGGACACTTATTGAGGCAGCAAGAACTATGCTTAATGGATCAGTCCTCTCAAAGCATTTTTGGACTGAAGCAGTTAAAACAGCTTGCTACACTCAAAATAGGTCCATCATAGTAAAAAGATACAACAAAACACCCTATGAAATATTCAAGGGAAGAATCCCTGACATCAGCTATTTTCATGTGTTTGGGTGTCCTGTGTTTATTCATAATCACAAGGACCACTTAGGCAAATTTGATGCCAAAGCTGATGATGGATACTTCTTAGGTTACTCACTTGTCTCCAAAGCCTTCAGAGTGTATAACACAAGGAGACAACAAACTGAGGAAACCTATCACATCACCTTTGATGAGAGTACTGAGACTCTTCAGTTCTCAAACTCCTCAGTGGATGAGATTGGGATTGATGATTCATGCAGATATCCTCCTGATGAATATCAACCTGAAAGTAATCCCTCCACTCAGTACCAAGTTGATGCTGAATTCTCATACTACATCCTTCCTCACAACCTTCCTCAACCAACCATCAGTGAATTTGTTGAAGCTCAACAAAGTCCTAATGAGACAACTCATCCTGAACCAGATATTCAGGAACCTGTTGAAAGCAACAGTCAAGTTGAACTCACTGAAAATCAAACTCTTGTGGAACCTCAAGAACCCATACCTCCACCATATCAGGCATCAACAAGCTCAAACTCACATCCTAGACCTCAAGAAAAATGGTCTAGACATCAACATATTGAGCTTGTCAACATTGTTGGTGAACCTGTCTTTGAGGGTATGCTCACCAGAAGAATGGCTGCCAAACTCACTGCAGCCACAGCCAATGAGTGCCTATATGTTGCCTTCATATCCAACATTGAACCCAAAAGTGTCAAAGAAGCCATGAAACACCCAAGTTGGGTTTATGCCATGCATGAGGAACTGGAACAGTTTGATAAAAATGATGTTATGACCTTAGTTGAGTGTCCTCAGGGTGTTATGGTAATTGGCATGAAGTGGGTATTCAAGAACAAGACTGATGAAAATGGCACAGTCATTAAGAACAAGGCAAGGCTAGTTGCAAAAGGTTACAACCAACAGGAAGGCAATGATTATGAAGAAACATTTGCCCCTGTTGCTAGAATGGAAGCTATCAGGATCTTCCTAGCCTATGCCACATACATGAACTTCAAAGTATACCAAATGGATGTCAAAAGTGCATTCCTGAATGGTAAACTTAAAGAGGAAGTTTATGTTCAACAACCCCCTGGATTTGAAAGCCATGAGTTACCAAACCATGTTTGCAATCTTGACAAAGCCCTTTATGGACTGAAGCAAGCTCCTAGGGCATGGTATGAAACTCTCTCAGCCTTCCTTATCCAAAACAAATTTGTCAGAGGAAAGATAGATAACACCTTGTTCATCTATAGAACAAAGGAAGATGTTATTTTAGTCCAAGTGTATGTGGATGATATCATTTTTGGCTCAACAAGTTATAAACTGTGTAAACAGTTTGAGAAACTAATGACAAAGCAGTTTGAAATGAGCATGATGGGAGAACTCACATATTTCCTTGGACTTCAAATCAGACAGACTGATATGGGAATGTCCATCAGTCAAGAGAAGTACATCACTAACACACTGAAGAAATATGACCTCAGTGATTGTGCTTCTGTCAAAACCTCACACCCTGTTGATTGTCTCATGTATCCTTGTTGTGACATTTGTGGTGATCCTTCCCATGACACATCAGGACATGTCAAGATCATTAAAGATAGAAGAGGACTGAAAACGAAAGTCTCTCAGTCATCTGAATCTCAGTGTGAAGTTTGTAAGAGCAAAGTTCACTCCACCACTGATCACAAGTCCATAAGTGAATTTAAGAAATCCTTGCCCAAGCCCGCTAAGAAGTGGGTCAACAAGCAAAACTAACCAAGCTCACTGTTTGTGCAGAAACATGCCAGGAACCCTGTTTGGCATCTTGATAGTGGATGCTCAAGGAGTATGACTGGTGTGAAGCAGTATCTGCACAAATACGTTGAAGAACCAGGGCCCAAGGTAGTGTTTGGTGATAACTCATCAGCTCCCACTGAAGGCTATGGCTCAGTGAACTGCAATGGTATAGTTTTTACAAGGATAGCTTATGTAAATGGACTCAAGTACAACCTGATCAGTGTCAGCCAACTATGTGATGCAAAATACATAGTCCAATTTGATGATAGTAGAGGAAGTATCTTTAATGCCAACAAAGAAGTTGTGTTGATTGCCCCAAGAAGAGATGATGTGTATGTCCTGGACATGTCCACACTCACTCAGAATGGAACCTGTCTTTTCACTAAAGCAAGTGAGACAATCAACTGGCTATGGCATAAAAGACACTCTCATCTGAATTTCAAACACATTAACAACCTTGCCAAACAGAACAAAGTTCTTGGCCTGCCCTCACTGGTATTTTCAAAAGACAAACCATGCTCAGCTTGTGAGAAAGGAAAACACCACAGGGCCTCCTTCAAAACAAAACAAAACTTCTCTATCAAAAGCTGCCTTCACCTCCTTCACATGGATCTCTTTGGACCTGTCAGTCCAATGTCTATTCACCATGAGAAGTACACTCTGGTTATTGTGGATGAGTACTCAAGATACACATGGGTTTACTTCCTGAGCAAAAAGAGTCAGGCAGCTGATACCATTATGTCCTTTGTCAGGAACATAGAAAATCAAAATGATGTCAAGGTCAAACAAATTAGAACTGACAATGGGACTGAATTCAAAAATCAGGATCTTGAGTGTTTTTGTGATGAGAAAGGAATCTCACAAAATTTTTCTTCACCTTACACTCCTGAACAAAATGGAGTGGCTGAAAGAAAAAATAGAACACTTATTGAGGCAGCAAGAACTATGCTTAATGGATCAGTCCTCTCAAAGCATTTTTGGACTGAAGCAGTCAAAACAGCTTGCTACACTCAAAATAGGTCCATCATAGTAAAAAGACACAACAAAACACCCTATGAAATATTCAAGGGAAGAATCCCTGACATCAGCTAATTTCATGTGTTTGGGTGTCCTGTGTTTATTCATAATCACAAGGACCACTTAGGCAAATTTGATGCCAAAGCTGATGATGGATACTTCTTAGGTTACTCACTTGTCTCCAAAGCCTTCAGAGTGTATAACACAAGGAGACAACAGAATGAGGAAACCCATCACATCACCTTTGATGAGAGTACTGAGACTCTTCAGTTCTCAAACTCCTCAGTGGATGAGATTGGGATTGATGATTCAGGCAGATATCCTCTTGATGAATATCCCTCCACTAAGTACCAAGTTGATGCTGATTTCTCATACTACATCCTTCCTCACAACCTTCCTCAACCAACCATCAGTGAATTTGCTGAAACTCAACAAAGTCCTAATGAGACAACTCATCCTGAACCAGATATTCAGGAACCTGTTGAAAGCAGCAGTCAAGTTGAACTTACTGAAAATCAAATTCTTGTGGAACCTCAAGAACCCATACCACCACCATATCAGGCATCAACAAGCTCAAACTCACATCCTAGACCTCAAGAAAAATGGTCTAGACATCAACATATTGAGCTTGTTAACATTGTAGGTGAACCTGTCTTTGAGGGTATGCTCACCAGAAGAATGGCTGCCAAACTCACTGCAGCCACAGCCAATGAGTGCCTATATGTTGCCTTCATATCCAACATTGAACCCAAAAGTGTCAAAGAAGCCATGAAACACCCAAGTTGGGTTTATGCCATGCATGAGGAACTGGAACAGTTTGATAAAAATGATGTTATGACCTTAGTTGAGTGTCCTCAGGGTGTTATGGTAATTGGCAGGAAGTGGGTATTCAAGAACAAGACTGATGAAAATGGCACAGTCATTAAGAACAAGGCAAGGCTAGTTGCAAAAGGTTACAACCAACAGGAAGGCATTGATTATGAAGAAACATTTGCCCCTGTTGCTAGAATGGAAGCTATCAGAATATTCCTAGCCTATGCCACATACATGAACTTCAAAGTATACCAAATGGATGTCAAAAGTGCATTCCTGAATGGTAAACTTAAAGAGGAAGTTTATGTTCAACAACCCCCTGGATTTGAAAGCCATGAGTTCCTAAACCATGTTTGCAAGCTTGACAAAGCCCTTTATGGACTGAAGCAAGCTCCTAGGGCATGGTATGAAACTCTCTCATCCTTCCTGATCCAAAACAAATTTGTCAGAGGAAAGATAGATAACACCCTGTTCATCTATAGAACAAAGGAAGATGTTATTTTAGTCCAAGTGTATGTGGATGATATCATTTTTGGCTCAACAAGATATAAACTGTGTAAACAGTTTGAGAAACTAATGACAAAGCAGTTTGAAATGAGCATGATGGGAGAACTTACATACTTCCTTGGACTACAAATCAGACAGACTGATATGGGAATTTCCATCAGTCAAGAAAAGTACATCACTAACACACTGAAGAAATATGACCTCAGTGATTGTGTTTCTGTCAAAACCCCAATGGTTCCTCCAAACAACCTAGGTCCTGATCTTACTGGAAAATCAGTAAATCAAACCATGTTCAGAGGAATGATAGGATCACTGATGTATCTTCTTGCCACAAGGCCTGATATTCAGTTTGCAGTATGCCTATGTGCACGTTATCAATCAGA
>LBNU01027460.1:21178-38359 GCA_014162995.1 Artemisia annua | reverse complement strand
TTAATGCTTAGACATTCACAAACTAATCTTTACTCTCTCCAAATAGCAACCATCCCTAAGATAGCTTAGTGGGTCTTTTGTTGCTACTTAAGCATAGCTTAAGTTTAGTGAGGAGTAACACCATACCATACTTGTCATTTCAATCCCAAGTGTTGTTCCGCAAACACTTGGGTATAATTCTTTTGATTAATTTCTAATAAAGAGTTAAACGTTGAAAATCTTGTTTCTTATCTTTTACGTTTTTATTTCTTAGTTATTAATTTTTACATCATTATGCTATGGAACTTGGTTAGATTAACTCTGTAGTTAACCATTAACCAAGTAAAAAGGACCAACAATGTTTTTTTACCAGATGTTTAAAAGATGATGTATAAGGGTTATGAGAATTAATAAGATCGAGGGTATAATAGACATTTAATATTTGAAGTATAATTAACAAGTATTTTAAAGTTAAGAATATAGAAAAAACATGATTTGAATATATATGACATATTTATGTTTTTTGAAAGATATATATGCAATTATTAGTTTTGCTTGAATATATATGCAATTATTAGTTTTTGGAGGGATATATATACAATTGACCATTCGTTTAATATAATAGAGCTCTCAATTTTCTTAATCTCAAATTGTGAGGACGGCCTTATAACAACTGACCACCCTCTTCCACCTACCGAAAATTAATTATCAATTAAAAAAGACAAAGCATAAAGAAGTGAGATCGAATGTCAACTCATACATCAACATAACATATATAGCTTGACTCCTTAAACACATACTAGTCTATCTTTGTGAGTTTGGATATGAAGCTATTTACGAGCACAAACAAAATGAATACACATCTTAATACCTTATGCTAAAATGTTGCAAGTACTTAGAATTTAATTACAAGAAAAAAAATAGAAATGACCGGTACCTATGAAAACTTGATAACATATGTAGGATTTAAAACACTAGTCTGGTTAAATAATGGGTATTATTACTAGTTTGGTGCAAGTTAATAAGTGACCTAGCTACATCTGCCCCAACATATGCCATGCTTCAAATCACAGCAACATTGATCAATCCTTCATTATCACTCAATTTAACATGACAAAAAATCTTTTCTTGAAACAGAATTATTTGGTTTCAAATACTTCCCTCCATTCATTCTATTGTCAGTTAGCTCTACATACCTTGTCAACTGAAAAATCCTACACTCGATCACTACTAAAAATGCCTCCTCAAGGTTCGGCCTCCCATTCTCCATTGTTGCATATTCTCTCCCCAAAACCGACTCTAAACCTTACCACAACACGAGAAAAATCTACATTAAATATGAACCTTACCAAGAGGAAACTGATCCTGGTTCTCGTCTTTGTCCTTGTTGGCGCGTCACTCCTCAGAGTACTCAAAATCACAATTAACACTTCTTATTACCCGACTCTAGAACATGGTCCAAAAACAATAAATCTCAGCCCGTCCACATATGATAACAAAGTACTATCTCAAAAGGAGCTAAAGTTTCTTTCGGGTATTATTTTACAAAAATCTCCTTGCAATCTTCTTGTTTTTGGCCTTGAAGATCAATACCTTAAGTTACCAACCATCAATATAGGTGGTAAAACAGTTTTTCTAGAGGACGAGCCCGAAAAGCTAATGAAAGTGAAAAATCAAGTTAACGGGACACAAGTTTTCATAATCAAGTACAAAACATCTGCCAAGGAAGCATATAAGTTGTTAAAGCATGCGCGCGCACACTCAAGTTGTTCTCTACGGTCTGGGATAAGATCACTGACCTCCAAATGTAAAATCGGGTTAACTGGATTTCCTAAAGAAGTGCTCAAGACTAAATGGGATATTATTGTTGTGGATGGGCCTAGTGGGGATGGACCCGAGTCACCAGGACGAATGGGTGCTATTTATATGGCTGGTGTTCTTGCAAGAGCCGGGAATGGGACTAATGTAGTAGTACATGATGTTGATCGCACCATTGAGAAGTGGTTTTCGTGGGAGTTTTTAAGTGAAAAGAATCTGGTTTCGTCTAAAGGGAGGTTTTGGAATTTCATGATAACTCAAAATAAAAAATTGGGTTCTTCGAAGACATATTGATCAGCACCACAAAGTGCGAAGTTAACAGTATATATTCACTTGTTTTGTATACTCATTGTTATCTAGATATTTTGGTTAATTAGGCAGTAAAAAGACATAAAAGAAACACAAATTTAGTTAGGAGTGAGATCTGTGTTTGAAGTATATTTCATGAAATATTATAAGAAAACAATTATACTTTGTTTGTTGCAAGTGACAAGCTAAATACAAGTTATAACGCTAGTAATTTATGCACAATTGTGACAATAAGAAAACATGGATCTTGTACAAGTGGATATTAGCTAGGTTAACTGATTGTTTTTAGTTTCATGATCTGATTCAAGTTTAGGAGTTTGTTTATGACCTCTAAATAAAATACATTGCACCCAACAATTCGTTGAAAATTAAGAGTCCTTTCTCACAGATATCGGCATATGAAGAGCAGGCAAAATCGATAAGCAGTAGTAACAATCTGTATTAGATATACTACTTGTATTGTCATACTTTGTTCTCCCTTAATGATTGTTGTTTGTCAAAATAGAATTTATGTTTCACTTAACTTTTTATCTATTTACCATTTGAGCGATGACAGTCGTATTTATACCCAAATACATATATCAAATACATATTAATCATCTATCAAATCAAAAGTTGTACACAATATCAAACTGGATGATCTCAACTAAAATGATAACATATCTATATATGTATTCAACTGACTACCTTAGCCAAGATCTCTACTCAATGATTTCAAAATCCCTACTAATGTAATGTTTCTATTTCAATCTATTTATGATTGCTATCTCCTTGAGTCATTTGCTCACAAATGATCTTATGTTGCAAAAGAAACTGAATAAATCAATCATTTTCATACTAAAAAATTCCATTTTTTTGGTTATATTGATACATGCCGTTGTTTACTTTGGACTATTATGTTGGGCTAGGTTGTGCTCTGGCCCAAATGTGATATTACTATATATATAATGTAAGGACATTAAACGACACGCACACTGTCGTTTTGGGCTGCCGCTGTTTCGCCTGGCCCATTAGGTTTGTCCAGGTCCAGTAACGTGCCCGGGTTTTTTTTTCCCATATTTTTTGCCTTCGATTTAACGCTGCCACCGCCTTGGTTCTGATACTTATCTTCTTGGTACGCTTCTTCTGGAACTGCTGACGTTCTTCTCGCCGATTTGGTTTGCATCTTTTTTAGTTACTAGCCTGTCAAAGACACAAAAGAGGCGGTGGGTGGTTTTTGGAGGATGTTGGTTCCGACGGAAGTGAGGAGATCAAGTGGGGAGAAGGAAGTGTTTGTTGATCATTTTTCTCACAGATTCATACATAATCTTTTGGAACTGCCGACTGTCACTCTTCTACTTTTCCAACCGTATTCATCGGTTTACTTCAGAAAACATGTACGCCGGCTTATATCTGATTTTCCCGTTCCGTTTGTTGCTGAAATACACACATGTTGTGTAACAAAGGTGGATTGAGGTCGGTGTTAGAAGATTGGAGGTTTTTGATTCTCGCTGTTAAAGATGAAATTATTTTAGGTACTCGGGTGTGTTACCATTGCATTTTGTCAAAGATGCAAGTCGGCGGCCTAAGTGTTTTGGTGCTTATAACCATGTGTATGCTTTTAAGGTTCGCTTTACTTCGCTTCCTTTGTATACATTAGTCACTACCTTTATATTATCTGATATAGTTTTTATTTACCTGAGTTTTCATATGCTTGCTTTTGGATATTTGAAAGATTTTGATGACAATTATTTCCTTTACTTGACTTATGGTCCTACTTTGATAATTTTTTTGAGAATATTCTCTTATGATTATGACAATATTAGCTTATTTGAGTTTGGCATTAGTTCTTTTAGTTCAGAAGTATTAGTATGTATGGTTATGCTTTTGTTTTGTTACAATTGAAGCTTAGAAAGATCATGTGATGAATGGACCTATATGGCAATATGTTTCGTATTTTGTTGTTTGTTATAGCTTTACTATGAATAGTTCTAAATGTGGTTGATGAAACTGATGTAGTTGGAAAGTGTTGAGTTAATAACATTAAAATTTTACTTTCCCTTTTGGACGAATGATTATTTCAGTTGTTGTGGAAGATGTTAAAAGGGAAGTTAAGATATTGGAAGCTTTAAGTGGTCCTGAAAATGTTGTTCAGTTCTATAATGCATATGAAGATAGCTCCTATGTGTATATAGTTATGGAGTATATTGTATAATAATGTTGCCTTTTTATATCTATTAGTCACTTGCATATTGTCCAACATATATATTGCAAATTTAATTCATCTAAAAGTGATAATAACCTGGAAGTTAACTGTATGATTACCTTTTTTTCAGGTTATGTGAGGGTGGTTACTTATTGGACCATGTTGAGGCAGATGAAGCGTTACTACTGAGATTGTCGCTACCGTTTTTGCTGAAAATAATTTACTTGCGGATTTCTAATTACTTATATATTGTGCTTAAATGCAGGCGAACTACTATTGCAGACACAAAGGTAAGTTCTCAACTACTATTACGAACTACTATTAGACGTAGGCCTTAACTACTATTGCTGAAAATATAAGTTGAGTTTTAGGGGAGTTATGGCTTAGCTGAACTACTTTCAAAGGTTAGTTCTCATTAAGAATTTTGAATGGTATCTTTAAGCTCTTGGAATAAATTACTCTTTAATAATTTGTTATATAGTTTTCTAATAATTTTGATATTTTGTCCTATAGCTTAAAGATACCATTCATGTAATTGCATTTTGTCACATTCATATCAGAATATCAAGTTGAAAGATCCAATTGCTTAGAAGTCGCCTCAGCAAGTGATTGCATTTTGTCAGGTTTCAAATTCATATCAGAAGCAGCCTCTGCCATGTAATTGTCTACTATTGCGTCAAGATGTAAAAAAAAAAATGCTCTATAGAACTCATGTATGTTACTTTTTTGTACATTATGCTTATTTGATTGTTTGCTGTGCATTATGAAAGTAAAATTTGTTAAAAATGTTTATTGCAGACTTGCAGTATTCAAGACATGTCGGAACGTTTTGAGGAGCTGCTCATTTTTTTTGGGTAATTTCTTCTCTCACTTATTTGAACTGATTGCTCATAGCCTCATACCAAGAACCCAAAAGAAATGACGCTCTTACATGCCTTCACAAATAACTGGTATCTGATAGCTTTGATATTCTTTACCACTTATTTCACTTATTTTAAAGAACTGGTATCCGATACAGTTCATCCAAATAACTGGTATCCGGTTTTTTCACATAACCACAACCACCATTATATGAGAAACATATGTTGCAGAAAACCGTAATCAGTAATGGATGGTAAGCCATTTTAAGTATTTTCAGTTCATCTTTACAAACATAAAAATACAGCGTATACTAAACAAAAAGCAAAATTTTGTTCTTTTTGTTTCAAGCGACCTTTCATGTAGAAGCTTTATTAAAATGGGATTCAAAGGGTGTTGCGAAAATTTTGACCCAATTACTTATGAATGAGTTTATCTGAGTTGCAATGTTTCGCAAACGGGTCAGATTTTGTCCACTTAAAAGTCTAACTATAAAGGAATGGGTTAAATGGGTCAAACGGATTAAATGTGGTTCAACGTCTATTTTAATTCCTATAACTTTAGAAATCAGCTCAAATTATTAATCTAAGAATATTGTTATGTGATCATAGTTGAAACTTTAGTTTTTAAAAGATTGAAAATGGACATAAAAGTGTCTACAGGTGATTCCAACCTGGTCTAGCATGTTTCGACCCTTAACCCAAACCATTTTCTTGACATATAATGCCTCCTCCAGTTATGTTTCGCAAGTAGTAGGAATTTTGTGCACATGTCATGAGTTTCATGTATCCATACTTACTGCATTTATGGTGAATTATTATTGCCAGGTTCACGCAGAAGAACATTGTTAGGATTTATCCCAAAGGAAGTGGAGACATAATCATCACACGAACACCACTGGATCAACGCCCGTTGGTGAGGTTTCCTTTTATTAGCTATAAAAGATGCAAGTGCCTGAGTTACCAGAATATGATTCGCTTTTGTCATTCACCTAAGGAGATACCGTAAATTGCAATAATATCTTAGATCTTACAAACCATATATCACATGCTAATTTTAAGAGACCATACTTGCCTACTAATCCTCTGTTGTAAATGAAATTTCTTTCCTGAAAAACAATGAAAATGAAAAGTAGAAAGTGAAGTCAGATAAACTGAAAATATAAATCATAAGTAAAAAATGTGGGTCGATGCGTTTGAATATTCAACATCATTAAAGTCGAATACTTAACACGCCTATTTTCCTGAAACCAGGTTCTTAAACTGTGAAAGTATTACAATCAAGCTTACCATCCATTACTGATTACGGTTTTCTGCAACTCCATATTTTTTGCCTTCGATTTAACGCTGCCACCGCCTTGGTTCTGATACTTATCTTCTTGGTACGCTTCTTCTGGAACTGCTGACGTTCTTCTCGCCGATTTGGTTTGCATCTTTTTTAGTTACTAGCCAGTCAAAGACACAAAAGAGGCTGTGGGTGGTTTTTGGAGGATGTTGGTTCCGACGGAAGTGAGGAGATCAAGTGGGGAGAAGGAAGTGTTTGTTGATCATTTTTCTCACAGATTCATACATAATCTTTTGGAACTGCCGACTGTCACTCTTCTACTTTTCCAACCGTGTTCATCGGTTTACTTCAGAAAACATGTACGCCGGCTTATATCTGATTTTCCCGTTCCGTTTGTTGCTGAAATACACACATGTTGTGTAACAAAGGTGGATTGAGGTCGGTGTTAGAAGATTGGAGGTTTTTGATTCTCGCTGTTAAAGATGAAATTATTTTAGGTACTCGGGTGTGTTACCATTGCATTTTGTCAAAGATGCAAGTCGGCGGCCTAAGTGTTTTGGTGCTTATAACCATGTGTATGCTTTTAAGGTTCGCTTTACTTCGCTTCCTTTGTATACATTAGTCACTACCTTTATATTATCTGATATAGTTTTTATTTACCTGAGTTTTCATATGCTTGCTTTTGGATATTTGAAAGATTTTGATGACAATTATTTCCTTTACTTGACTTATGGTCCTACTTTGATAATTTTTTTGAGAATATTCTCTTATGATTATGACAATATTAGCTTATTTGAGTTTGGCATTAGTTCTTTTAGTTCAGAAGTATTAGTATGTATGGTTATGCTTTTGTTTTGTTACAATTGAAGCTTAGAAAGATCATGTGATGAATGGACCTATATGGCAATATGTTTCGTATTTTGTTGTTTGTTATAGCTTTACTATGAATAGTTCTAAATGTGGTTGATGAAACTGATGTAGTTGGAAAGTGTTGAGTTAATAACATTAAAATTTTACTTTCCCTTTTGGACGAATGATTATTTCAGTTGTTGTGGAAGATGTTAAAAGGGAAGTTAAGATATTGGAAGCTTTAAGTGGTCCTGAAAATGTTGTTCAGTTCTATAATGCATATGAAGATAGCTCCTATGTGTTTATAGTTATGGAGTATATTGTATAATAATGTTGCCTTTTTATATCTATTAGTCACTTGCATATTGTCCAACATATATATTGCAAATTTAATTCATCTAAAAGTGATAATAACCTGGAAGTTAACTGTATGATTACCTTTTTTTCAGGTTATGTGAGGGTGGTTACTTATTGGACCATGTTGAGGCAGATGAAGCGTTACTACTGAGATTGTCGCTACCGTTTTTGCTGAAAATAATTTACTTGCGGATTTCTAATTACTTATATATTGTGCTTAAATGCAGGCGAACTACTATTGCAGACACAAAGGTAAGTTCTCAACTACTATTACGAACTACTATTAGACGTAGGCCTTAACTACTATTGCTGAAAATATAAGTTGAGTTTTAGGGGAGTTATGGCTTAGCTGAACTACTTTCAAAGGTTAGTTCTCATTAAGAATTTTGAATGGTATCTTTAAGCTCTTGGAATAAATTACTCTTTAATAATTTGTTATATAGTTTTCTAATAATTTTGATATTTTGTCCTATAGCTTAAAGATACCATTCATGTAATTGCATTTTGTCACATTCATATCAGAATATCAAGTTGAAAGATCCAATTGCTTAGAAGTCGCCTCAGCAAGTGATTGCATTTTGTCAGGTTTCAAATTCATATCAGAAGCAGCCTCTGCCATGTAATTGTCTACTATTGCGTCAAGATGTAAAAAAAAAAATGCTCTATAGAACTCATGTATGTTACTTTTTTGTACATTATGCTTATTTGATTGTTTGCTGTGCATTATGAAAGTAAAATTTGTTAAAAATGTTTATTGCAGACTTGCAGTATTCAAGACATGTCGGAACGTTTTGAGGAGCTACTCATTTTTTTGGGTAATTTCTTCTCTCACTTATTTGAACTGATTGCTCATAGCCTCATACCAAGAACCCAAAAGAAATGACGCTCTTACATGCCTTCACAAATAACTGGGTATCTGATAGCTTTGATATTCTTTACCACTTATTTCACTTATTTTAAAGAACTGGTATCCGATACAGTTCATCCAAATAACTGGTATCCGGTTTTTTCACATAA
The DNA here is from genome assembly GCA_014162995.1 of Artemisia annua. Classification (NCBI taxonomy): domain Eukaryota; kingdom Viridiplantae; phylum Streptophyta; class Magnoliopsida; order Asterales; family Asteraceae; genus Artemisia; species Artemisia annua. The sequence goes on along the minus strand of LBNU01027460.1, from coordinate 29,703 downwards.
CCACAACCACCATTATATGAGAAACATGATACAAGCCATTTTAAGTATTTTCAGTTCATCTTTACAAACATTAAAATACAGTGTATACTAAACAAAAGCAAAATTTTGTTCTTTTTGTTTCAAGCGACCTTTCATGTAGAAGCTTTATTAAAATGGGATTCAAAGGGTGTTGCGAAAATTTTGACCCAATTACTTATGAATGAGTTTATCTGAGTTGCAATGTTTCGCAAACGGGTCAGATTTTGTCCACTTAAAAGTCTAACTATAAAGGAATGGGTTAAATGGGTCAAACGGATTAAATGTGGTTCAACGTCTATTTTAATTCCTATAACTTTAGAAATCAGCTCAAATTATTAATCTAAGAATATTGTTATGTGATCATAGTTGAAGCTTTAGTTTTTAAAAGATTGAAAATGGACATAAAAGTGTCTACAGGTGATTCCAACCTGGTCTAGCATGTTTCGACCCTTAACCCAAACCATTTTCTTGACATATAATGCCTCCTCCAGTTATGTTTCGCAAGTAGTAGGAATTTTGTGCACATGTCATGAGTTTCATGTATCCATACTTACTGCATTTATGGTGAATTATTATTGCCAGGTTCACGCAGAAGAACATTGTTAGGATTTATCCCAAAGGAAGTGGAGACATAATCATCACACGAACACCACTGGATCAACGCCCGTTGGTGAGGTTTCCTTTTATTAGCTATAAAAGATGCAAGTGCCTGAGTTACCAGAATATGATTCGCTTTTGTCATTCACCTAAGGAGATACCGTAAATTGCAATAATATCTTAGATCTTACAAACCATATATCACATGCTAATTTTAAGAGACCATACTTGCCTACTAATCCTCTGTTGTAAATGAAATTTCTTTCCTGAAAAACAATGAAAATGAAAAGTAGAAAGTGAAGTCAGATAAACTGAAAATATAAATCATAAGTAAAAAATGTGGGTCGATGCGTTTGAATATTCAACATCATTAAAGTCAAATACTTAACACGCCTATTTTCCTGAAACCAGGTTCTTAAACTGTGAAAGTATTACAATCAAGCTTACCATCCATTACTGATTACGGTTTTCTGCAACATATGTCAAACACCGTTTGATGTCCAGTTTTTACATTCTCTAAAATATGAACACATAACAAAAAACAAAATCGTTTCCAGAACGAGTTCTTAGTATACGTTTCAAGATCATGTCTTTTTTTATGACTGATTTGCCGAAACTCATTATTGCAGGTACCTTCTAACCCAATTGCGCTGATCAAAAGCAGTTTTCTTTCTACTCAATCAAAGGTGCGTTAGTAGTCCTTGAATGCTTAAAGTTGACATTCAGTTTGCCACATCTTATTCTGATACACCATTCACATATTATCTTCTTGGGAATGCCCATTGTTAAGATTTGGATACCTCTTTATTCTAATTTGTTTTATCAAAATGTGATGCAAGTTCTCCCCATGTGATATTCGAATAGGATATGATGACATATTAACACAAGGATTACATAAATCTTTTTCCATTTAAAGATAACATGATCCTAACATTTAGTTTTTGGGTTGCATGCAGGGATTTTCAATGACTTCGTAAAAGCGGCTAGGCTCGGAATAAAGGGTACCATGCCATTGGAAATACCGTGCAATGATCAACGACATGAAACAACGCTTCGCCGCAACGCGGCGATCGTTGCCCACCTCGTTTTTTAATAGAGTAAACGCAAAGTAGAATATGTGATTTGCAAATTTTCACAAATTATAATCCTGTCAAAAAAGTTGGCTTATCTAAATCCCTCTGTTATTAAATCTCAAACAATTTACATCCTCCTATTAGTAAAAGTCAAACAAATTATATCTTTAAAGACTAACGATGCAATTGCTTTTCTGTTATCTGCTAATGTAAGGGTTTTTTTCGTCATTTTGTTTGTCCAATCTCGCGGAGGGATGTAGTTTTCTGACAAGGAAGTAAATTGTGAAAACTTGCAAACCACAAGGATGTAATTTGCAATTTACTCTTTTTAATTTGTAGTCTTTTTTTCCTTGTGAATGATCGATTTTTTAAGCAATGTAGCACGAGCTTAGATTCGAGAAGAGGAAACATTGAAACATGACAGATTATATCATGGATTAGCATCAGATTTCATATTTTAATGTATGATCTAACAAAAAAATCCAATCTTAGATTACGTCGACGTGATATATTATGGTAAAAAAAAATCTTGAAATTACAAAAATACAATTTATTCTAAAAATGATACAAATTTAGTTCACAAAGTTATATTTAAACTTTGTACTAAAAGCATTAACCAGCAACGCTACCAGCCGATACGTCCCGTAAAAAGACAATATGTGAAAGACAATGTTTAGACTCACTCAGCGACCGACACATAAGAGTTGTTTATGTTGTTTTAGGGGATGTGACCACTTTCTTGCAAAGTATTCTTCTCCTCAACTAAGCCACCCACCTATATTCAAGGGCGTAGCTACTTCAAGACTAGAGAGGGTGGTGGCCCTCCTAGAACTTCTTGTAGGACATGTACTTTTCAGGCTTTTATGTGTAAAAAGAAATATAGGTTAGCTTTTGGTCCTCCCATTATATAAAGATTGCATCGATGGCCCTCCCAAAATATTTGGTGTAGCTTCGCCACTGCCTATATTGACCCAAAGTTGTTGCTTATGAGGTTTGAACTCGAGTCTTTGATAAGAATTGTAAAGCCCACCAGAGAACAACATTACCATATTATTGTGCATACTTATATCTGATACACTGAATGATATGTAGTATGTACTGGTTTGGACTAATCATTCTGAGCTGAAAATGTAACTTCTTTTTCCCAAAAAGACAAAATTGCCCCCACTCCCCTAACTCATGTTTGTCCACTTCGATGTAACATTGCTATTTCTAAATAGGTGTGATCCACAATTTCCAGATTGTATAAGATTCCTATTAGAACCCCACCACCTCCACAACTATTTATTGATAAAAAGCTATTCTTTCCATTTCAATTAATAAAGTAGTTTTCTCATCTGTTTTGGGGGTTAGAAGAAATTTGATATCGACTGTTCAAATGTTAACCATTTACTATCCATCACTCAAAAAAACATATGCCAAATGAAATACGGAGTAGCAAATGGTCCATACTCCATGTCGTCAATAATAAATAAAAAACAAAGGAAAAAGAAGCATGGTTTTTGGATGGTTCTATAAAACTAAGTTCAAGTATGTGACACACATATTCTTTGCCTCAAAAATCAAAATAAATCATCATTGTTTAGCATTTTGCCAAATACGCGATGAAAGTTATTTCTCTTTATTTTCTCCAAAAATATTACTTCCTCCGTCTTATAAAAGTGTTCACAAACAAACATTTTACGAATTTTGGACATATGTAATTAATGTAGATTTTAGTTAACAAAATGTCGTTTTTATCCTTGCATTTAATATACTAGTGAAATGCAGGTTTTGTAATATAAGAAGTATTTTAAGGTAAAATAGAAGTAGACAATTATTTTGAGACAAACAAAATCGTAATGTTGACAATTAAAACGTGACTGAGAGAGTATTATACGTTTACATATATATTGAGTACAGTATGTTTACAAATATATTGGGTACAGTTTGANCTAAACCCCCACCAGAGAACAACATTACCATATTATTGTACATACTTATATCTGATACACTGAAATACTGAATGATATGTAGTATGTACTGGTTTGGACTAATCATTCTGAGCTGAAAATGTAACTTCTTTTTCCCAAAAAGACAAAATTGCCCCCACTCCCCTAACTCATGTTTGTCCACTTCGATGTAACATTGCTATTTCTAAATAGGTGTGATCCACAATTTCCAGATTGTATAAGATTCCTATTAGAACCCCACCACCTCCACAACTATTTATTGATAAAAAGCTATTCTTTCCATTTCAATTAATAAAGTAGTTTTCTCATCTGTTTTGGGGGTTAGAAGAAATTTGATATCGACTGTTCAAATGTTAACCATTTTACTATCCATCACTCAAAAAAACATATGCCAAATGAAATACGGAGTAGCAAATGGTCCATACTCCATGTCGTCAATAATAAATAAAAAACAAAGGAAAAAGAAGCATGGTTTTTGGATGGTTCTATAAAACTAAGTTCAAGTATGTGACACACATATTCTTTGCCTCAAAAATCAAAATAAATCATCATTGTTTAGCATTTTGCCAAATACGCGATGAAAGTTATTTCTCTTTATTTTCTCCAAAAATATTACTTCCTCCGTCTTATAAAAGTGTTCACAAACAAATATTTTACGAATTTTGGATATATGCAAGGGAGGAGCTATTAAGGGACCGGGAAGGGTCCCGGCCCCCTAAGCCTAAGCCCGTTAGTGTATTTTTTCGCGATTTCATGTGTTCTTCCCGAAAAAAAAAATATTTCGGCCCTCTCAATTAATGTTCTTCCGGAACAAAAATTGTTTCGGCCCTCAGCTCCCAAAAAAAATTTTCTAACTCCGCCACTAGATATATGTAATTAGTTAAACAAAATGCCGTTTTTATCCTTGCATTTAATATACTAGTGAAATGCAGATTTTGTAATATATAAGAAGTATTTTAAGGTAAAATAGAAGTAGATAATTATCTTGGGACAAACAAAATGGTAATGTTGACAATTAAAACGTGACTGAGAGAGTATTATACGTTTACATATATATTGAGTATAGTATGTTTACAAATATATCGGGTACAATTTGGCCTTTAACACATTTGAAAGGGTAAAATTGGACATAGAAAATTAAGGGATTGAACTGTGAATCCTCACATGGAAGAAACACATCCACCATTGTTTGTCTCTTGCAAATTTGCATTGCATATCACTTAGCTATTGTCCAAATCAATTGTTCCAAACGTTATATTGAAAAGGGTGGAACATCATATTGTGCATAACACCAAAGATTTCACCCATGGTGTTTGGGGGGACTCTTTATACTTTGATTGTCTTTTCATCATTTGTCACTTTGACTCACTCACATCATGAAAACTGAAAAGATAGAAAAGCTATATATCTTAATTCATCTCATTTTTGGCAAACGGACATATATTTAAGTCAAATTTATGTAGAGAGTTATCAATAAACATTTATATAAAGGGTTAATGGCATATAATAGCAACGTACTTTTCCATTTGTGCCATTATCATATATGAATTAAAAATATTACCACAATACCCATCGAACTTTGCCATTTTTGTGCCGATATCAGCAACTTCGCCATTTTTACTTTCAAAATTCACGTCATGTGACACATGTACATGTCATGCCCCTTTTTTTGTACCGCTAGGTTCCATGTTAGCCCTTAATGCACACTGTTATATAAATATAAAACTTCAATTCGGTAAGAGAGTTGTTATCTAGACTAAACTACCATTATGTTTCGGAAAAAAATAATTTCCAGTTTAAGGTTTTGTATTGCTTCGTAGATGCATTTAAAATTTTACCCTTCCAATTTTTCTCGTTATCTAAACTAAAATCAACCGAAATTTGACAGCGTCGTTCATTTGGATCGTAGGTGTTCTCTCGCCGACATTGACTGACATTTCTAATTGTTCTCTAGCTGATGGCTCCAACATTTGGTTCTGAGTGGATTATAAATGAAGTTTTTGACATGGATCCGATTTAATTACTTGTTTTGTTTGGAACTCAATAATGTATTAAATTATTGTTATTAGTGTTGCGTACCCATACATCACCATCATAAAATGGAGATGGGAAAGCAACATTTCACTAGATAACAGGAGAAATAAAAATGACACATGTGAAAAGACAAAATGTTAAGGATTGATAATGGTGATAGCCTACGGGGTTGATGATTTTTTCAAAGAAAGCATGTCCAACAGTCCTACACACTTTTCTATTTCATTACTGTATCTAAATCAAACATAAGGGACAATTAGTTTTACAAATATGTGGACAAGCTTGTGTAATTTTAGAGTAAAATATATCATTCGTACTTGAACTTGTCAAAAAACATCACGTTGGGACATACCTTGGCATTTACGTCGACTGAAGTCCATTCTTCAAGGTTTTTATATCAATGAGGTTCCTTGACCCGTTTTCTCTCGGTCAATGTCCGTTAAACGTTATATTTTTGAGGGCATAATAGACAAATCACATTTTGACTTAACCTTAGTAAAATCTAACCCAACCCATTACCCTTTTATCGTTTCCCTCTGTCTTCATTGGATAAAACCCTAATTAACAGCAACCTACCCTATGTGGACCAGCTTGTGTAATTTTAGAGTAACTGATAGTGTTTGGTTGTGCATTGGTAAATATGTTTGACTTACATTAAGTTAACAATTACAAGTTTGCATTTTGTGGTATTTGGTTGGTTTGACTTTTACAAGTCAATTGGGCAGGTTAACTATTATTTGTGGAATTCTTATCATAATCTATGTTTTTTTTCCAAACATTTGCCGTTTGACTATTAGATGCCAAAGTATCTAAAGGATTTGCATTTTGGAATATAGGGGGTGTTTGGATTTGCATTTGCATTTTGAAATTAGATGTCAAAATATCTAAAGCATTTGCATTTTTAATACATGTAACTTTATAACATTGCTGGTTATGGTTTGAACATATGTTCCATGCATCAGATGCTATTTACCACTATGTTTGGTTTTGCTGATAGAAAGGGGTGATTGTTTTTGTTGAATATACCATGCATCAGAGATACAGATGGTTGGGCTATATGACTGTAAATGATGCCTGTTATGGATGCTGGTCTATTGCTTTTTGTTGTGGTGATGTAGATACACAAGAAGTAGTAGTCAACCAAGTATCCCCATATTTGGCCTTCACATACTCTACCATATCATTCGTGACTGCTATCATACTAAGGTCCTTGTCTGCCATTGTTACAGTGTTTTTTGCACAAATATGGGTAGGTTTGTGCGGGTTGTGTGCAAGACAGAGGAGTGTCTGAGAATGTATGTGATAAATGATCGGGTATTTGTTAACTCTAGTTTATTTATGCCAGTTGCTAGGTGAAGAGGAAGGGAAACAATAAAGAGTATAGGGTATATGAATTGGGTTGTGTTGGGTTGGGTTTGATTTAAGTCAAAGATTTAAGTCAAAATGTGATTTGTCTATCATGCCCTCGGAAATATAACGTTTAACGGACATTGACCGAGGGAAAATGGGTCAAGGGACCTCATTGATATAAAAACCTTGAAGAATGGACTCTAGGCGACGTAAATGCCAATGTATGTCCTAACATGATGTTTTTTTGACGAGTTAGGGACGAATGGTGTATTTTACTCTTAATTTTAATATAAACTTATGTTCTGAAAAGTGAAAACAATATTGTAACAAAACACACCTAAATACTCATACGCTAATTATCACACATGTACTTGTTGTAGAGTCTGTAACGACGCTTATTAATATTTGATATTTATTGTTCATTCATTCTCTTCTTATATATACACACATATATATTGTTTGTCTTGTATAATCAACATGGTGAAGATATTATTAAATTTCAATAATGGAAACATGTTATTTGGAAATATCAATGTTATTTTCAGATGTATCATTGTCAAACTAGCATTTGATGTTAGGTACTTGCAAGCAATGGAGTTATTTTTGGTCCATCTCACCATCATTGTTGCTGCCATCTACATACATGTACATCTTTCTAGAGATTGATTTGGACAATAATGTAAATATACCCAAAGAACCGTTTAGTTAATATAATATCAAGTTATGATATGATAGTGTCGGACTTTACCTCTTTAAACTTGATTTGAAGTCCATTTAACAAACTACAAAGTTAGTTTTGTTGGTGTGTTTCACTTTGTGACAAAGTTTTGTCTCATCTTCTTGGGTAAAGAACATAAAATAACAACTTACTTTCTTCAATTTACCGAGATGAAACACTTACTTTTTTATCAACATTTAAGCCAACGAAACTTTCAAATATTGTCCTGATGTCAACAAAAAGACTGATTATATTAAAAATAATAATTGAAATGACTATATTACCCCTATCTTCTTCAACCAAAATCTACACCATCAGACAAACCATGATTACCATTATATATTGCTTTTCCAATCAAAACCACAAAGCTAAAACAATAAACACAAACACAAATCTGAACCCACCAAAAAACACCAACCAATATCAGGAATCGTACCCATTAATGATGTCCCAAACCCAACCAATATCAGGAATCGTACCCATTAATGATGTCCCAAACCCTCTATAAAACCCCTTAAAACCATCATGTCTTAAAATGGAAACCGCCATTTTGAAACAAGGTGTATCTTTCACAACCACGTGTTGCCATGTTTTCAACACCACAGTCGGGTATAACGTACCCGAAAACAAGGCTGCACCTAGGAAGAAAAACTTAGACTTATCCAACATCTCCCAATCAATATCAGCTGGCAGATGAATCTCCGTCCCAAAATCATCTTCTTGCAGAAAAACTTAGACTTATCCAACAACGAAACCCAAAAGATCTTAGTGAGGACTTTTATC